>WNYA01001558.1:0-62885 GCA_019512145.1 Engystomops pustulosus
TATCTGTATAATAATCCGAGACCTTCTACATACAGATATAGAAGTATTTGCTTTATAAAGACCCAGAGCTGAAATCATTATTCTAGAGTATAATGCAGGGTGAACTCAGGATAAATAATGTCATGTATGTACACAGTGACTGCACCACCAGCAGAATAGTGAGTGCAGCTCTGGGGTATATACAGCATGTGTTAACTCAGGATCAGTAAACAGGATAAGTAATGTCATGTATGTACACAGTGACTGCACCAGCAGCAGAATGTGAGTGCAGCTCTGAGTATAATACAGGATGTAACTCAGGATCAGTAATATAAGTAATGTCATGTATGTGCACAGTGATGCACAACAGCAGAATAGTGAGTGCAGCTCGGTGTATTAATACAGGATGTAACTCAGGATCAGTACAGGATAAGTAATGTCATGTAGGTAAACAGTGACTGCACCAGCAGAATATGAGAGTGCAGCTCTGGTGTAATACAGGATGTAAACTCAGGAATCAGTACAGGATAAGTAATGTCATGTATGTACACAGTGACTGCACACCAGCAGTAGAATAGTGAGTGCAGCGCTGGGGTATAATACAGGATGTAAACTCAGGATCAGTACAGGATAAGTAATGTTATGTATGTACACAGTGACTGCAGCAGCAGCAGAATAGTGAGGTGAAGCTCGGAGTATAATACAGGATGTAAACTCAGGACAGTACAGGGCTAGTAATGTCAGTATGTACACGTGACTGCACCACCAGCCAGAATAGTGAGTGCAGCTCGGGGGTATAATACAGGATGTAACTCAGGATCAGTACAGGATAAGTATGTCATGTATTACACAGTGACTGCACCAGCAGCAGAATAGTGGCTGCCACTCTGGAGTATAATACAGGATGTTCACGAGATCAGTACAGGATAGTAATGTCATGTATGTACACAGTGACGCACCACGCAGAATAGTGATGCAGCTCTGGGGTATAATACAGGATTGTAACTCAGGATCAGTACAGATAAGTGTCATGTATGTACCAGTGACTGCAGCAGCAGCAGAATAGTGAGTGTAGGTCTGGAGTATAATCAGATGTAAATCGGATCAGTACAGGATAAGTAATTCATGTATGTACACAGTGACTGCACCACCAGTCAGATATGAGTGCAGCCGGTATAATACATGGATGTAACTCAGGATCAGTACAGGATAAGTAAGTCATGTATGTACCCAGTGACTGCACCAGCAGCAGATTAGTGAGTACAGCTCTGGAGTATAATACAGGATTAACTCAGATCAGTACAGGATAAGTAATGTCATGTATGTACCAGTGACTGCACCAGCAGCAAATAGTGAGTGCAGCTCTGGGGTATAATAGCAAGGATGTAACTCAGGCATCATACAGGATAAGTATGTCATGTATGTACACAGGACTGCACCAGAAGCAAATAGTGATTGCAGCTCTGGGGTATAATAGCAGGATGTAACTCAGGACAGTACAGATAGTAATGTCATGTCATGTACACAGTGACTGCACCAGCAGCAATAGTGAGTGCAGCTCTGGAGTATAATACGGATGTAACTCAGGATCAGTACCGGATAAGTAATGTCATGTATGTAACACGTGACTGCACCCAGCAGCAGAATAGTGAGTGCAGCTCTGGAGTATAATACAGGATGTAAACTCAGTGATCATTACGATAATTATGTCTGTCCACAGTGACTGCACCAGCAGCAGAATAGTGAGTGCAGCTCTGGAGTATACTGATGAGTGCAGTTGTGTAACCCCCAGCATGCACACGTCAGGAGTTGTAGTGCCTCCCCAGTGCTATATACAATGTAAGTGTCCTCTGTTCTCCAGTAGATGCGCTCATCCCCCTCCTCCCGGCCACATCTTGTGTTTATACAAGGTAAGCCTCCCCCATTGGCTGACATTGAGCTGTCATTGAGGCAGGGGCTGGCGCTCGCTTATCTCCTCTGCTGATCCAGCGCCGCTGCAGTAAATGGCTGAATTATTAGAATGGGCCTGAGGTGCGCTGACAGGGGCTCACACCCCGTCACACGTCCTCATCGCGTCTTGGAATGGCTCCTGCCGGGCGAGAGGTGATGGGGAACAGTCCCCTCAGTGCTCAATATATGGTCATGTCAGATCACCGGCCCGCACTATGACGCGTCACTAAACATCTAATATACGTCCGATAAGAGGCCCGCTCACATGCTGTGTGTACACTATATACAAGCCCGGTCCACAGCGAGAACTAAGGACCTGGTGCAGTCTCCATGGGGGGGGAGGGGGGGGGTAATAATCTCCTGTGGGGTTTTCTGTAGGAAGGAGAACATATCATTGTGTTAGCGGGAATGTTATTATATGCAGTAATGAAATGAGCGGGGGTTGGGCAGACAACAGTCGTTCAATAATCGAATTACAGCTCGTAACAAGAAAATGACTTAATGGGGCAATGCGTTCTGGCCCGGTGCGCTGGTCAGGCTCTGGATTATGTCCGCAGCAGAGACACGCAGGGTCCGGATAGTCAGGATCACTATAGTAGAATATATAGATGGCATACAATGAAGGTATATGCAAAAAATAATCACTCCCTTTAAGGGGAGGAGCCATGTGTGAGCCATAGTCAGGAGTATAGCTATGGGTGCTTAGTTTACAGTGCACCTGGGCCCCAGGGGGCGAAAAGAGCAAGATACCATGTTGGTGGTAGTAGTAGGGGTGGGGGGAGGGGATTATATTTAAACGGGACATCCTATTGGATGTTTGTGAAGAGGCACCAGATGTGTAACCCATAAAATGCTGTGATCCCAAACACCTTGGGGACATTATTACTGGGAAGTCTTGCACATTTCTGGATTTTTTTTTTTTTGCATATGTCAGGGTCAGAGGGTCGAATATTCCACCTCTCGTTCCAGAAATGATACAAAGTCCCTAAATTCATAAAAAGAAGGAAAAATTTACTACAAATTACAAGAATTGCTTTTCCTGGTGACAACATTTCTTTCTTTTCGTCTCATCTTGTCCAGGTTTTATCATAGGACATACTGCAGTCTTCTAACTGTCCACTAGATGTCAGTACAACAGATCCACTAGATATCAACCCAGCATCTCAATTTACTGCCTGCTGTAAACCAAACCTGAAACTTATGCGAATAGCGGTGACATTTTCTCTTCCTTGTATATCATGGGATGATGTGTAATAGATGAACACATTTAACTAAATCCTGTTATAATTGAGGGCGGCACGGTGGCTGAGTGAGTTGCGCTTCTGCCTTGTAGCGCTGGGGTCCTGGGTTCAAATCCCACCCAGGTCAACATCTGCAAAGAGTTTGTATGTTCTCTCCGTGTTTGCGTGGGTTTCCTCCGGGTCCTCCGGTTTCCTCCCACACTCCAAAATATGCTGGTAGGTTGATTAGATTGTGAACCCCATGGGGACAGGGAGCAATTTGACATGCTTTGTGCAGCGCTGCGTAATCTGTGTGCGCTATATAAATAAAGAATTATTATTAGACATTGATGTGGGTGGTGATTTTTCTCTAAAAAGAAGGTAACATAACGGCAGGAATAGTTGTCATAGGGCCAGTGGCTTCCAATTACCATTTTATATCAAATATATTTTGATGATGAACTACATTTCAGTGTCTTTCTACAACTGTCCACTAGATGTCAGCATAAGGGATCCAGCAGATGTCATCACAGCATCTTGATTTACAGCCTGCTGTGAATTCAAGTCTGAATGGCAATAAAGCTGGGTGACAGCTACAGCACATGGCATTTTAACTCTGGAAAGGGGGTTTTCAGGAACTTTTCAAACATTGATACAAATTTTGGAAATTTTGGCAAATTATGTAGACAGGAAATCCTGGGTGGCAGCTAATTGATGTTATGTTAGCTCTAATTTTTGCTGTCAGTCGGCTATTTCAGACATAGCAAGAAAAATCTCTCTATATAAGGTGTTTGTAGGAGTCCTGAGTGACAGCCTTAAGTAAATCTCCATGGCGACTATAGCGGCGGGTTATATATACACATACATCTATGTGTTTACATTCAGCGCTGCGCGTCATATCTATATATCAAGGTGGAAGCGGAGGCATGGCAGGATTATACAGCAGACAGGAACAATGTCTAATGGGCAAATGCAGATTGCTGCTTTTTCAGGCTGAACTGTAGTTTTACTACTGACCACTAGATGTCAGTACAACAGGTTACAGCCCAGCATCTCCATTTACGGCCTGCTGTGAAGCAAGTCTGAATGATATCTAGATGACAGAGATGATGGTGAAGGCTTCTCTCACACATAAATGATGGGCCAGTGTGCAGCAGATGTGCCGTCATACAGAGCTTCTTGTAATGCAACAAGTCATTACACGCCTGGAGCGGAACTCGCAAATCATGAAATGTGGTAGACAACTGTATCTGTAAGGCGCTCCGGATCTGGAGGCTACATGGATTTGATTAACATCCCCACATGTGCTAGGCATGTATCGGGGAATCTATGGCTTAACCCTTCACTATGGACACCTCCCGTCCCCTAGGGGGCAGTGCATAGCCCTTATGGGAGGCCCTTTCTATGTTTGGACAGCTTTTTCCTGGTTTCTCCGGGGCTTTTATGGTCTAAATTGAGTTTCAAAATGTTTTAAATATATGCAGGACCAGAAAAAATTTTGGACCAGATGTGTGAAATTATGATGCCACCCTTAAAATGAGCAAGCTCATCTCATTGGCCAGGTCTAACAGTGGAGGTGTTGCCACGTGGACGGTATTCTTCTGGCCTACTCTTAGGCCCACAGGGTAGAATTTTTATTCCTGCCCCTATTGTGATGGACTTTTTGAGCCCCACCCTTATTATAACTGCCATTTATAAAACCCCGCCCCTACTGTAGACGGTATTTATGAGTTTAGCCACTATTTTTTGACTCCCGTGCTCTATTGAGGCCAATATTTTGGAGTCCTTTCTTCTATCTTGGCCACAAATTTAGAAGTCCTGTCCCTAATTGTAGCCTTCATTTTTTGTAATTTGTAGTCCCACCCCCTTATCGTGACCATTATATTTGAATCTCACTCCCCATTGAAGGTGAGATATTTTTCAGTCCTGCCCCTATAGTGGCTGAAATCTCGGGGCCCCTATTGTGACCAATATTTCTGAGTCCCACCCCTTTTACACAATTGTGACTGATATTTTTGAACTGAATACAATAAAACTATAGTAGTTGGTATTTTTCAGTTTCACAGGTATTTTTGAGTCAAGCCCCATAATTTAACTGGTATTTTGAGTCCAACCCCCAACTGTGGCCACTATTTTTGAGCCACTTCCCTTATTGTAACTGTTATTTTTGGTCAAATTGGTATTTTTTTGTGCCACCCTTACTGTGAACAGTATTTTTGGTGCCAATCCCTATTGGGAGTATTTTTGAATTCCAGCCTTTATAATGGACAATAGTTTTAGTCCCACCCCCTGGTATTTTTTAATTCTACCCTTAATTGTGGATGTTTTTTTTAGTCCCACCCGATTGAGACTGGTATTTTTGAATTGTCATCATTATTGTGGATGTTATTGTTATTTTTAGTCCTAACCAATTGTGACCTGTATTTTTTAATTGTACCCTTATTGTGGATGTTTTTATGTTAAGTTTTAGTCCCACCCCTATTGTGACTGGCATTTTAGTCCCACCCCTATTGTGATCGGTATTTTTGATATGTACCCTTTTTTGTGGATGCTATTTTTAGTCCCACCCCTACTGCGACTGATATTTTTAGTCCCACCCCTACTGCGACTGTTATTTTTAGTCCCACTCCTACTGCCACTGTTATTTTTAGTCCCACCCCTATTGCCGCTGTTATTTTTAGTCCCACCCCTATTGCCGCTGTTATTTTTAGTCCCACCCCTATTGCCGCTGTTATTTTTAGTCCCACCCCTACTGCCGCTGTTATTTTTAGTCCCACCCCTACTGCCGCTGTTATTTTTAGTCCCACCCCTATTGCCGCTGTTATTTTTAGTCCCACCGCTATTTACCGCTGTTATTTTTAGTCCCACCCCTATTGCCGCTGTGATTTTTGGTCCCACCCCTATTGCCGCTGTTATTTTTGGTATCTGTGAGTCTCACGCTCTACAGTGTTCAGTATTTTTCAGCCCTTCCCGCTTTTGTAGAGATTTATTTTTGCAATTGTAATCCGCACTAATTTTGGGTCCAAAAACAGCCATTATATGTGACCCTGTACGAGATACAGCTGTACTCTATTCTTCTCGAGATTGAACATTATGGGGCAGATTTACTTACCCGGTCCATTCGCGATCCAGCGGCGCGTTCTCTGCGGTGGATTCGGGTCCGGACGGGATTCACTAAGGTAGTTCCTCCGCCGTCCACCAGGTGGCGCTGCTGCGCTGAAGTCCGCCGAGGCCCGCTGAAATGCACTCAAGTACACCGGCCTATTCCTGATGAAGGTAAGTGCAATGCGGCGGTTTTTCCGAATCCGTCAGGTTTTCGTTCGGCCACGCCCCCCGATTTCCGTCGCGTGCATGCCAGCGCCAATGCGCCACAATCCGATTGCGTGCGCCAAAATAGGGGCAATTCAGGGGAAATCGGCGCAAATCGGAAATATTCGGGTAACACGTCGGGAAAACGCGAATCGGGCCCTTAGTAAATGACCCCCAATATCTTATATTTTTATTTTTATATATTATTTTTTATTGAATTCATTTTGTTTTATTTCACAGCTTGTGTTTTTCAGTGTTTTTTTTTCTCCACCTGATGCATGTAAATTAATGGCTGGTTGTCTGCGGAGTCGTTTTGCGTTGTTATTAGTCTCTTAGCAACAGGACAGAACACACAAAGCCCGGGATAACGCTGCCCTTTCACGCTCCGCCGCTATAAACAGCATCTCCGACAAAGGCAGGTTCAGGAGAAGGGAGGGAGGGGGTGGGAGGATTAAAAAATATACTCAAGGCCAAAAATAACGCCAGTGATTGGAGACGCTCAAAATATGCAGCAAAGTAACGAAATTGTTGCAGTGATCCAGCACACGCCCCCTGTTACACTGCGCCAAAACCCATGCTGTCATCCACCAGTCAAACGCTTGATGGATAACATGCTAAATATTTCCTAGCCACGTGATTATTTTTGCACTGAAAAAAATGCAGGCGCCCCAAAAACTCTGCTCTTAAAGGGCCAGTCCACTGTTATCGTGTATAACGTGAGATTCCTACAGGGTCAGAACTGGATCCTATATGTGACAACTCCTCGGGTTCCTGCTTTTTTTACTTTTTTTTCCACAACTCATCCCTCTATCAATAGGAGAGGAAAATAAAGGTTTAAGAATAGATGTGACAGTTAAGCAGGGGTGGGACAAAGGCAAAGGTCAGTTTAGGACATTCCCTTAATCATCCCATTCCTCTTTTTCATTTGTGCTTATTTCCTTTATTATAGAAGATCTGCTGAAACTGAAGCAAGAGGAAAAAAAAAGCTAAATCTCGGTATGACATTTAAGCAGGGGCGGGACTAAGGTGGAGCCCAATTTTTATGATTTCCTTCCACTATTTCCTTTCTGTAAAATACTTTTTTTAAATAAGATGTATGATTTAATGATAAGCAAAAGGGGTGGGTATGGAGTAAAAAAATGGTTTTGATAGGCCTATAAGTGACATTTAAGCAGGGGTGGGGCTAAAGTAGGGCTTAGTTCAGCCACACTCTTAAGCCTTTACTTCCACCTGTTAATTTATTAATTGTAAAACCTGATGAGATTAAAAGTTTGCAAAACGTGCATCTGCAGAGAAAATAAAGAGTGAAGCCTACATGTGATGTTTAAGCATGGGACGGACTTTGCTTAGCCACACCCTTCTAACTATTTCCTATCGAAAATCTGATCATTTACTTTTTTACAAAAAATTGGGCAACAAAGATATGTTTTTTTTTTAAGTCATACCTAATAAGATTATAAGCAGAAGATATATCTATAGACAAAAACAGAATTGGCCTAGAGGAATCATGTAAGCAGGGGCGTGGCTTGGGCAGTGCTTAGCTTAGCCCCTCCTCTTAACCATTTCATTTCATAGCAAAAAAACTTAGATAAAGACATCAGTCCATCAAGTCGAACCTATACATTATATTATGTTGATCCGGAATTCCGCACGCTACGATTCAGTTTCACATACTCTGCTTGCTGTCAGTGAATGTAGTCATTCATCTCTAAACCCAAGGATTAAAAAACCTCTGGAATCTACCTCTTGACATCAAGCAGAGATCTTGAATGATGAAAAGAAGTGATAGAGAAGGTATATTCGAAAGCTGCAGAACTTTTGGAAAATGGGGACATTTCCGGGAACACAGCTTTGCAGGCTGGCAGCGTTCCTGGAGATTAGGAGTACTTGGCCGATCTGCAGAATATGATATGATGAAATCATTAATTATATCTTTATATGGAAAATATACAGAGATTGCAGATTTATGGGTCACTGCAAAACCTCAAAAGTCAGGGGGAGGGGGTGGCATCTGATCTTACAGCATCTGGGAAAGCTGGGTCACAATAATCCTCTGTAAAGCTGTAACAATCACTGTATTGGGTCACCCAGCATTCCAAAAAACAGAGGGGGGACACCACGGTCTGGTTACCAATCGCAGGCGTTTTCCCTGGAAAGACGTATGCAATCGGCCAAGGCCCCTCCTAACCCTCATTGGAGCAATAACAATCACTGTGACCCAACTTTCCCAGGAACAGATATGAAAATGTTAAAACTTTTGACACACTTGTGAATACTGAGTCCTAAATAATACAGTGATCGTTGCACCTCGAATCAGAGATCTTGTCATCCATCTTTCCATTATATTCTCAGCAAACTAGGTAGATATGCCATTCAGGAGCCTGAAAAAGCTGGGTGATGGCCCATTTTATCCATTTATAATATTAAATCCTCAATGTAATTGAACAGCCAGCTTTTCAGGGCTTCTGAAGGGCATATCTGACTAGATAAGTAGAAACGGGGTGATATGGATAAATCCCCATTTCTACATTGGGATTCCAGGGAAGTTTGTTGACTTTAATTCATCCCTGGAGAAAAAAAGAGGTGGGGGGGGGGGCAACATGGCTGCCACTACCCAACTTTTCCTTGGAAACAACGCTGGTTTCTTTATAATTGTTAGGTTTACCTATCTATAATGTAGAAAAGATGAGTGAATGGTTCACTGCCACCCAGCTTTCCCAGGAACAGAAATAAACAGGAAACAGCCGGATACAAGAGGACATTTGAAGGGTTATTTGCAGGAGATTTATTCATGTAATTGCTAAGTAAATCACATCAGAGAGTCATATCAGACACTGGTTAAACAACCCCGATCCGCCAACAATGGACGTGTTTACCGAGCGATGACTCACACTGCGATTTACCTGGAAATATTAGAAAGTCGGGGGTTAAATCTTGGGTGACAAACAACATGACCTCTAGTTTAGGAGCTGCAGGGGATCTCACCCATCTTTCCAAGAGTCAGATAAGACTAGACTGCCTATCTGTATACCTATACAGGCCTATACCCCTGCCTCTGTATGATTGGGCAATGCAATGTACTTGCCATTCAGGCGTTTAAGAAAGCTGGGTGATGGTGACCCCCATGGGATCTCAACAATTAATGTAATTGAGCTTGATAAACAAGATTGACTCAGTTCACACCTTGCATTTACATTATGTTAACACGTGTTAACACTGATGTAAACATTGTGTAGACACAACTGAATTGGGACAAGGACTTCAGATGACGCAGGTTCAAAGGAATCACATGTCACAGACCTCCAGATGAACAGTACAGCAGAGAGGCGCTATGGAGCACATATGGCACAGAGCACAGCAGTGTAAGGAGAAGCCACAATCCTGGAATATAACTCCATAAATCACAGTCCTGCTGTTACTAACCACATACACAAAGGTCTGTTTACACATCACTCCAGGGGCAATACCTAACAGTGGCTGCAGAAAGCACAGAGCACAGCAGTGTAAGGGGAAGCACAATCCTGGAATATAACTCCATAAATCACAGTCCTGCTGTTACTAAGCACATACACAAAGGTCTGTTTACACATCACTCCAGGAACAATACCTAACAGTGGCTGCAGAGAGCACAGAGCACAGCAGTGAGAGGACACACCGCATGGCAGTTGGAGAAACTACAGTCCTGGAATATAAATCCATATTTCACAGTCCTGCTCCCAGTTACTACCCAAAGGTAATGATTACACATCTCTCCAGGGACAATACCTAACACTGCCCGCACAGAGCACAGCAGTGTGAGGACACGCCCCCTTCTGGAATATAAATCCATATATCACAGTCCGGCTGCGACTAACCAGGGCATAATTTCACA
Organism: Engystomops pustulosus; assembly: GCA_019512145.1. NCBI lineage: Eukaryota > Metazoa > Chordata > Amphibia > Anura > Leptodactylidae > Engystomops > Engystomops pustulosus. Next base: position 10,330 of record WNYA01001558.1, read on the forward strand.
GCTCTCCAGGGACACTGACTGCAATCTGCATGGTGACTTGCTGATGGTTTCCTTTGTGAATGTGCAGGATGTGGCAGGATGGATCTGTGTATCCATGGCTGCGGCCTGGTGTTATATCATTACTCCTCAGGGTGTTTGCACTTGCAGGATTCTTCACCTTATAAATGTCTGACAATGGATAACAGCCGGGAGAAGCCATACTACAGCCGACGGTGATACATGACATGGAGTACAGAGTATAGCGGGCACCAGGAGATGCCACAGGGGCACAGTGGATGGCTGCCACAGGGAGAACAGATGCTAAAGGGTCATGTACAAGGAAAACGTGACACCAAGGGGGGTAGATTCCACAGGGACAGAGTAGGAAGATGCCACCGGAGAAACCGGATACCATAGGGACATAGTACGAAGAGGTCACGGACAAAGCAGGAAGATACCACAGGAACAAAGTGAGTAGATGCCACATAGAAAGAGTAGGTAAATCCCAAAGGAGAAAGCGGGTAGGTGCCACAGAGACAAAGCGGGTAGGTGCCACAGAGACAAAGAGTGTGGATGCCAAAGGACAAAGTGGGTGGATGCCACAGAGACAAAGCGGGTAGATGCCACAGAGACAAAGCGGGTAGATGCCACAGGACAAAGCAGGTAGATGCCACAGAGACAAAGCGGGTAGATGCCACAGAGACAAAGCGGGTAGATGCCACAGAGACAAATCGGGTAGATGCCTCAGAGACAAAGTGCGTGGATTCCTCAGAGACAAAGCGGGTAGATGCCACAGAGAAAAAGTGAGAAGATGCCACAGGAGAAACTGGATAGATACCACAAGGACAAAGCAGGAAGATACCCCAGGTCCATAGTGAGTAGATGCCACCTAGAAAAAGCAGGTAGATCCCACAGGACAAAGCGGTTAGATGCCACAGAGACAAAGTGAGAAGATACCAGAGGGACAAAGTGGGAAGATGCCACAGGAACAAAGTGGGAAGATGCCACAGGGACAAAGTGAGAAGATGCCACAGGGACAAAGTGAGAAGATAACAAAGCGGTTAGATGCCACAGAGACAAAGTGAGAAGATGCCACAGAGACAAAGTGAGAAGATACCACAGGGACAAAGTGAGAAGATGCCACAGAGACAAAGTGAGAAGATTGACCCTGTGACCTTTTAGTGAGTAGGCCATAACCTATAGTTGAACTGGGGAAATGGGACTTGTACCTGGGACCCTTTATGAGTAGCCATAACTATAGTTGAATGGTATAGGGGACTTGTACCTTTGACCTTTATGAGTAGCCATAACCTATAGTTGAACTGGGGATAGGGGACTTGTACCGTGACCGTTTAGTGAGTAGGCCATACCTAGTTTGAACTGGGGATTAGGGGACTTGTACCTGTGACCCTTTAGTGAGTAGGCCATAACCTATATGTTGAAACTGGGTAGGGGACTTGTACCTGTGACCTTTAGTGAGTAGGCCATAACCTATAGTTGAACTAGAGAAAGGATGTTGGGAGGCTCTTCTCCCCATTCAAGTAATGTGTGGGAGTCTTGGTGAGCACTGCGGGGGTGTTGATTGTCCTTGCCTCGGGCCAGTGTTCATACTAGCAGAAGAAGAAGAAGAAGAGTCTCTCTTTCGTAATTCAGATCTTATCACCACACCGGAATTTCTCTGGAATGACTTGAGTCTTCTCAAACTCTCTCTTAAAGGGCTGCCCTTACCAATTTGATGGAAAGTTGTCCGCCAACACATTTCCTTCCCGACCACATCATGCACATCATGTGTTGACAAAGCACTGAGCAATCACATATTTTATGGGCACATCCCTGGACCAGGTCCATGGACTTCCTATAGAATTTTTGTCCTGACACTTTGAACATGTCAACCACAAGTTTTCTCTCACAATGGCCCAGCTAGTCATCTCCTCCTTGACCCGGTGTTCACCTTTTTCTTAATTAGAATATTTATATTTTCCAAATATTAAAAAAACTTTGAGAATACACAATTTCCTCCTAATATCTGTCTCCCGGTTTGTTTTTGGCTTGTTCTGGCCTCTGAGATGAAAGCAGCGTTGAGGTTTTGGTCTGCAACTTAATCCCTTCACTTATTTTCGTCTTGGACCATTTCCAGAGAGTCTCCAATTAGAAAAATAATAATAATGTCTTGACTTTTGGTAATGATGGTGTGTACTGGGTCTGGGCGGGGCTGAAGGTAACGGAGTTTGGAGAGTCAAAGGCAAGGATTTTGACCTTCATTCGTGGTAACCACTTCTCCTCTCTCTGTGTCCAATAATCTGAGTGTATTGCACATGTTGGGATGTTTTTGGAGCCATAGGGAGGTGTATGACCAGCCTGGACTCTTACCTGTAACTTGAATCTAGGATCTGTCAGCCTGTGTGTGTTTAGTTTTTCTTTTAAGATTTGCTCCGTAATTTATAGACTTTTTCCTGGATTTGGAGAATGGGGGCTGCAGAGAATATTTCAGTATTTGGCCTATAAAATATCCTTGGCCTATAAAATACCATACAAGATGCTGCACTTGCTTCTGATTCACATCTACACTCTAGTCCACCCCAGCTCATTATTCTGTATGATATCCAGAAGGCCCATGTACAGCACATTCACTCTGGTGTGAAAGTCCCCCTACTCCTGGTCATCACTTTTCCCACCTCTATACCGCCTTTATGCTGGGGCCTTATCAGACCCACCCTCTTTCATCAATCTGAAGACCGCTTCTTTCTAAGAGAAGACAGCCTCTTTCCCTTATTTACCTCACCCCAGCCTCTTTTCTTGACTGACGGCCCCGCTCCCCATTTATCGAGCTGACAGCCGTCCTTTATCGAGCTGACAGTCCCTCCCATTTTCGACGCGCACTGCCCTATTTATTGAGCGGACAGCCCCGTCCCCTTCTTCACTATCGAGCGACAGGCCCCCCCCATTCTATCGAGCTGACCAGGCCCCGTCCCCTTCTATCAGCTACAGTGGGCCCCGTCCCCTCTATTGAGCTGACAGGCCACCCGTCCCCTTCTATCGAGCTGGACAGGGCCCCGTCCCCTTCTACCCGTCCCTTCTATCGAGCTGACCAAGGACCCCGTCCCCCTTCTATCGAGCTTGACAGGCTCCCGTCCCCTTCTATCGAGCGGACAGGTCCCCGTCCCCCTTCTATCGAGCTACAGACACCCCGTCGCCATTTATCGGCTGACAGACCCCGTCGCCATTTATCGAGCTGACAGACCCGTCGCCATTTATCGAGCCTGACAGACCCCGTCGCCAGTTTATCGAGCTGACAGACCCCGTCGCCATTTATCGAGCGGGACCCCGTCCCCATTTATCGAGCTGAAGACCCCGTCTCCATTATCGAGCTGACAGGCCCCGTCCCCTTTTATGAGACTGACAGGCCCCGTCCTCTACGCCCTCTTCTAAGCTGATTGGATCTGCCCGCCTTCTCCTGAGCCGAGGAACCCGCCCACTTCTCCTAAACCGAGGGGAGCCGCCCGCTTCTCTTCCTGAGCCGAGGACCCGCCCGCTTCTCTCTGGCCCGGGGACCCGCGTTCCTTCTCTGATCAGTACAGAACTGTGTGTAGAGTTTGAAGGCTTGTGTTGCCTCTTACACCCGGCCCGCCGCTCTGCGTCCATCAAACATCTGCGCGATTCCACAAGATGAGCACAAAAAGATTATTTCAAGCCATTTTTTTCTTACTATTTCTTACTAAAAATCCCGTATTTGTTTTATAGAGGTTTTTATAGGAGGAGTAGGTCAGGTAAGGAGACATCTGCTTTCGCGCTGTCAGTCGCTGCCAAGCGTCTTAACGTGTTCTTATCAGACCAGATCTCTGCAATCGAACGCAAATCAACCAATTAGAAAAAAATTAAACAAAAAAAAATCCATCAACCTTCGCGTCTGTAACTGTCCGCGTGCCCTGGGCGTCCGTACGGTATAAATAACAAGAATAGTTTACGTCCTCTATAAAATAGTCACTTCCTCGTTCAGGTTGGTGTAAATCTGGTCAGTCCGGGGCCTCCCACACGAATATAACGGGAAACACAGGTTATTACAGTCAGCTCCACTCACTGCTGATGATAAACCTGATGAGGCGGTATTACTGCCAATTCCGCGTCAATGTGGGCGGAGCTTCTACCGTAGCCCAACACCGCCTCTGCTGGGCCACCAAGACTCTCTAGTCAGTCATTCATCAATACTCATGCATTGCTAGTGTCCAGTCCTTGCCTCTAGGGGGCGGCCGGTTCTTCTTAGACAGATTATTTCTGTGCAAAACCCTGCCCTGACCCATTACGTTTACTGACTCTGAACCTGTGCCACTTGCCCTGACCTTGGATTGTCTATCTGTACTTCATTAACTTCACCACACTTCTGTTTCCTGTGCATTGAACTACTCTAATGGCCCCACCCTCCCGTTTTGTATATTCAACCTCCATTTTTACACCACCAGCTTTTACTCAGAGTAAGAAAGGGGCTATGGAGCAGTTTAAGACAGAAAACACAAACTTGCCCTTTGTATCTGAAGATGCTGAAATCCTGGAATATTAAATCCATGATTCACGTCCTGCTGCTAACCCATAACAGACCAAAAGTAAGTTTAAAAATCTCTCCAAGGATGATACCTAACACTGGCTGCAGAAGAAAAGACACATGTGAGGCCCATTCCTTGCATTGTAAAGTTACAACCCTGGAATAAATCCACATATCATAGTCAGCTGCTACTAACACGACGGACCCGCTTCTTCTCCTGAGCTGACGACCACAGCCTTCTTCTCCTAGAGAGAAAAGTGAGGATTGGATCTTGAGAAGGAAGGAATAAAAAAGGCGAATATGAGGAGGATCGAGGGCGGAAGATTTGGGGCGACCTGACCCCCTTCTTCTCCTGAGCTGACGGACCCGCCTTCTTCTCCTGAGCTGACGACCCGCCTTCTTCTCCTCAGATGACGGACCCGCCTTCTTCTCCTCAGATGACGGACCCGCCTTCTTCTCCTCAGATGACGGACCCGCCTTCTTCTCCTCAGATGACGGACCCGCCTTCTTACATACACAAATGTAGTATTACCAACCTCTCCGATACTTAATATTGGCTGCAGAGAGCACAGAGACAGCAGTGTTGAGGGGCCGATCCCCCCCATCCCCGGACCAGAAGTACCACCTGGAATATAAAATTATCATATACAAGTTCCTTTGCGTACTAACACCATTACACAAAGGCCTATTACACATCTCTCTCAGGATGTATTGCTTGCTATACCTATGTCATTTTTTTAGAATCCTTTTGTCCAGGTCATGATAGATGGTTACCCCCAGGGGTCACGGAGGAGGTGGGAAAACACCACTAGGGTCATTCCATATCGACCATAACTGTAAATCATTTATTTCACTATAGGTTCTCTAGCTTCCATGTTTCCTTTTCACCCAAATCTGATCACCTGCAAAATCCTCATTCGAAATTTCGTTTTTTCTATCAAAACGGATAAAACCCATGATTGAGTTGCTCGTGACAGAGTAACGTCATTGTAGGGGGCGAGTCTCAGCAGCTAGTCTCCGACAACGAAGATGAGAGAGCTGGTGGAAAAATAGATTAGCAATCACATAATGAACAAGGCACCTGTGTTACTCCTCAATACCGTCTACAGGGGAGGTGATGCTTCAAGTGGTTAACTGTGAAAAACTTTTCCAGGTAAAGAGGCCGATGTGCACCTGGAGAGCGGCAGCACATTCCTGGCAGGTGCACGGGAGGACTGTGCACCACCTGGCACCGCGCCCCAGCACCGGAGGACATCATCTGGGCCTACTGTGTGTGATATAGCGCTCGTCAGCTGTGTATCTAATCATCCTGAGATGTATCTATACAGCAGTCATATAGGAAATGGTCTAATGAGCTGCGTATCTAATTGTTCTGATGTTAAAATCATCCTGTTAATCTGGTAATCTAACCCCTAATATGTTTGTACTGTTTCTACTCCTGCAGACTCATGTTTATATCCATCCGTTTAACTGGTCTGTGAGCTGTTGTATGCTAATCCTACCTCCTGTGTGATACCGTCTGTGAGCTGTGATCTAATCCTATCCTGTGGTGATACTGTCTGCTGAGCTTGGGTATTCTAATTACATTGTGATCGATCGCTGGTGCTGATAATGACCTCTCATGGGTGAAGTCTGCGAACGTTATTCTAATTCTATCCTGTGTGATACTGTTCTGGCGTGGTACTCTCCTGTGTACTTCATGTTATACTAGTCCTCCTGGTGTACTGTCTGCTGACGCTGTGTATCTAATCTCTGGATACGCTGTAGTGTTAGATCCAGCCTGTATACTCTGCTGACTGTGTACTAATCCATCCCGGTGTGATGAACTGAATGCTTGAGGCTGGTGTATACTAATCCTAGCCTGTGTGATACTGCCGCTGAGATGTTGTATTAATCCATCCTGTGTTGATACTCTGCGCCGAGGCTGTGTATCGAATCCATATCCTTGTGTGCATACGTCTGCTGAGCTGTGTATCTACACCTATCAGTGTGTAGGGATATCTAATTCGTAACGTTGCTGGAAGCTGGTTCTAATCCGTATCCTGTGTGAATACTGTCTCTGGAGCTGTGTATCTCAACCTACCCAAATCCTACCTGGTGTGATACTGGTCCTGCTAGGCTGGTAATCTAATTCCATCCTGTGTTGATACTGTCTGATTGAGCTGTGTGGTATCTAAATGCCTTCCTGTTGGTACGTGGTACTGATCTGATCCCGGTAGCTGTAGTCCGAGTGGTATCACTATCCTGTGTGTCTACTGTTGACGATGAGCTGTGATTAATCCTATCCGGTGTTACTGACGTGCGAGGTGTATCTACATCCCATCCTGTGTGATACTGACTGCTTTGAGCTTGATAGTTCGAATCCTGTGCTGATCCTGCTGTGAGTCGGGATCTATCGCGGGAACTGGACGCTGAGCAGTGTTTTTTTGCTCCATACTATCAGTGTGATACTGTCTGCTAGCTTGTATCAATCTCTATTCCTTTTGTATAACGTGTCTGCCGGAAGCGGATCTAATTCCTAACTCCCTGTGTGTGTTAGTACATTGATCTGGTGAGCAGGTTGTACTGGTAACTTCTCTATCCTGTGTTATACTGCTGCTGAGTGGTATCTGAATCCTATCCGGTGATCCCCGTGGCTATACTGATCTCTCGTGAAGTCGGCTGTTGTACTAATTCCTATCATGTGTCGATACTGCTTCTGAACTGTGTATCTAAATCCATATCCTGTGTGATACTGTCGCCTAGCGCTTGTGTTCTCATATCCTGTGATGCTGTGCTGGCTTTATCTATGCCTCTGTGATCTGTGCGACTGTGGTATTATCCATTCCATGTGTGATACTGTCTGCGCAGCTGGTATTGAACCTAATCCTGTGTGGTTACGTCTGCCTGAGACTTGTATCTAATCCTCCCTGTGTGATACTGTCTGACTGACGTGCTGGTTCTAATCCTATCATGTGTGATACTGTCTGCTAGCTGTGTAATCTAATTCCATATCTGTGTGATCTGTCTGCGAGCTGTGTCTCTAATCCATCCTGTGTGATACTGTGTTTGGGCTGTGTATCTAATCCTATCCTGTGTGATACTTCTACTGGACTGGTCAATTCCTTGTCCTGGGTTGATGGCTGAGTGTGTATCTAATCCTATCTTGTGTGTACTGTCCTGAGCTGGTTGATGCTATCCTGATTATCGTGTGTATACTGCTGCGTGTGTTTTGGCTGAATCTGTATCTTGATTTCTGATCCTGTTATACCTAGCTGTGTATATCTCAGCTGTGCTAATCGTCCGGATATGTCTAGGTGTTATCTTAATCCTATTTGTAGTCCTGGCGTATCCAACGTGTTGTACTGTCTGCTGAGCGTGTGTATCATCCTTCCTGTGTGATTACTTCGTGCTGAGCTGGATCCTAAATCCTACCTATCCTGTGTGATACTTGTCTGCTGAGCTGTGTATCTAAATACGATGTTGCTGCACTAATCGCCTGTGTGTACGTCTTGGAGCTGTTGTATCTTAATCTATTCCTGGGATACTGGTCTCTGCCTGAGCTTTGTAATCTAATCCTATCTCCGTGTGATACTGTCCTCTGAGAGTGTATCTAATCCTAGCGATACTTTCTGACTGTGGTAATCTAACACTCTTGGGATGTGTATCTAATCCCATCTTGTGTGATACAGTCTCCTAGCCCCTCCCCCTGTACATCTGAGCGTTTCCCGTGTATTAACCTCTCGCTGCCCTCCTCATCAGTCACATTCCCGGTGGATGATCTCATAGTTTACATTTCTTGTTTATCGTCGTCTTATGAAGTCATTTTTCCCGCAGACAAAGCGCTGGAGATTCTTCTTATTCTTCGTGAGATCCTCAATGTCAAAGTTTTATTCTTTTTTTTTTTGTCCATGTTCAGGTCTGACTGTTCACAGGAGGAGATCTGCTCCAAGTGCGCAGGATTCTGGAATGATCAAATTTAAAGGGGAATTCCAATTGTTTGGCTGTAGGGATCTCAGTAAAGCTGTGCAATGCCTTTAAACCACTTAAAGGAATGTTATTATATCATACAATTTTATGGGCACAGTATGGCGGTATTATGTGCACATTGTATAGCGCTGGTTGTTGCCACAATGATGCGGGCTTACTCAGTGCCACTGTAGGATTGGTCTACACATGCGACACTGTATGGCAGCATTATATTAGTACTGAATGGTGCTGTCTTGTAGATATTGTATATGTACATAATATGGGCACTGTATGGCGGAATTAATTCCAAGGGACGGCAATACAAATCTGTACGTGTCTAAGGTCACTTGTAGAATATTCTAATGTAAAAAGTTTTGATACAGAGTTTTCTATAGTTTTCTTTCAGCTCCTTCACAACACAGAACAGCTGCAGTTCTATTTCAGGCTCCCGACCTCCTTTGTTTTCTCTAGATTGTAACATTATTCCATAGAAGAAGCGGAGAAAGAAGCGGAGATTATTCCTTATACAAGGTCTGGTTACATAAACCTGCCAAGATAGACGGCCCAAACTCGGGAGGTCAGGATTACATAGAGGACATCACAAAGACAAAACCATACGTATTACTCAGAACGCCTATGCCATATAACTCTAACCAGTACAAATACTTACTCTCGCCCCAACAGACTACTCTAACGCTCAGGTACAAGAACTTAACCTAGTACAGATACGGCTATAAATACTGCCCGCCCTAGTACAGAGAATTAACTACTAATACTGCCCCCCGATGTACAAGAATATACCACTACTATATACTGCCCCTTGATTTACAAGGAATATAACTGCTTATCATGCTTGCCCCTATTGTACAAGAATACATAACTACCTATTAATACTTGCCCCATCTTTGACAAAATATAACTTACTATCTACTGCCCTCATGTACACGGACTATAACTACTATAATACTGCCTCTATGTACACAGAATATAACTACTATAAGACTGCCCCCTATGTACAAGAATATAAAACTACTATAATACTGGCCCCGATGTACAAGAATATATCTACTATAATACTGCCCCCTATGTACCAGAATATTAACACTATAAACTAATACTGCCCCCTATGTACAAGAATATAACTACTATAATACTCCCGCCCCCCTATTTAACAAGAATATATCTATCTATAATACTACTGCCCCCTATGTACAAGAATTAACTATATAAGAACTACTGCCCCCTATGTACAAAATGAAATAACTACTATAATCTACCGCCACCCTATGTACAAAATATAACTACTATAATACGACTGCCCCCTATGTAACCAGAATATAACTATATAATACTACCACTACTACCCCCTATGTACAGATAAACTACTATAATAACTGCCCCCTATGTAAAGAATATAACTACTATAATACTGCCCCCTATTACAAGATATACTACTATAATACTGCCCCCTATGTACAAGAATATACACTATAATACTGACGCTGCCCCCTATGTACAAGAATATAACTACTTAATCCTGCCTCCTATGTATCCAAATAAAATATAACTGCTATAATACAAATACTGCCCCTATGTAAAGAAATACTCCTTATAATATGCCCCCTATTAACAAGAATATCAGTACTATATAACTGCCTCCTATGTCCAAGAATATACTACTATTTTATACTCCCCCTATGTACAGAATAGAACTACTATAATCATAACTGGAATCCTGCCCCCTATGTACAGGAATAATAACTACGATAATACCGCCCCCCTATGTACAAGAATAATAACTACTATAATACTGCCCCCTTGTACAAGAAGATAACACTATAATCCGCCCCCTAATGTACAAGAATATAACTACTATAATACTGGCCCCCCCCTTTGTCAAGAATATAACTTCTATAATACTGCCCCCCCCTATGTACACTGAATATACTACTATACTACTGCCCCCTATTACAAGAATATAAAACAACTATATACTGCCTACTGCCGCCCCTATGTTACAAGAGTATAACTACTATAAATACTGCCCCTATGTACAAGACACTACTATAATAACTGCCCCCTATTCAAGAATACAAATACTATAAACTGGCCCCCTCTGTACAGATATACCTACTATAATACGCTCCTATTTACAAATACAACTCACTATAATACTGCCCCCTAGGTACAGATATACCTACTAATAATACGGTCCCCTATGTACAACTACTATAACTACTATAATACTACTGCCCCCTATGACAAGAATATAACTACTATATACGGCCCCCTATTACAAACATATAACTACTAGAAATAACTTGCCACCCTATTTACACGAATACATACTACTCACTCCTTCCCCGCTATGTACAAGAATATAACACTCATCCTAACTTCCCCACCCCCCCCCCTATGTACGGAATATAACACTATAATACTGCCGCCCCCTATGTACAAGAATTAACTACTATAAAAAATACTGCCCTATGTTACAAGAATACACTACTATAATAATACTGTCCCCATGTACAAGAATATAACTACTATAATACTGCTCCCTATGTACACAAGAATACAACTACTATAATACTGCCGCCCTATGTCAAGAATACAACTACTATAATACTGCCCCCCTATGTACAAGAATATAACTACTCTAAATACTTCTCCCTATGTACAAGAATACACTACTTAACACTGCCCCCTATGTACAATAATACAACCTACTATAACACTGCTGCCCCCTATGTACACAAGAATATACCTACTATAACACTGGCCCCCTATGTACAAGAAATAACTACTATATACTGTAGCCCCCCTATGTCAAGAATATAACTACTATAATACTGTAGTTGTCCTGTATGTTAGGTGCTCCCTCGTTACAGTGTATCAGTGTAGGTAGCTTGGAGTTATCTCCCTGTATGTTCGGGGGCTGTGCTTTCTTCCTGAGTCACTCTCCTCGCCCCCTGGATGGTTGCCCCGTTCTTGATGCCATATAAAGGCAGCGCTGGCATAGTCAGAGCCGGAGAAGAATCTCAGAAAAACAGCTAAATTATTACTTGTCTCTAATATTATATATAAACAATTCAGTGAGTCACTTCTGGGGGTTTAGGCAGCTGTAACAAGTGGTGATTCAATACAGCTCAGCCTGCACTTACATGGGGTGCCCCCTATGCTGAGCACAGCGCCAGGACAGGGACAAGGATGGACCGGGGGGCACCTGGTGTAGGTAAGACAAGGTACAACACACAATACAAAGCCAATACAAATACTGATATTACACGGCCTTCCACCATAATCGAGGTCCTGTCTTCTCTGCGGCACAGTATCTCACAGGATAGGATTAGATACACCAGTAGATAGTATCACACAGGATTGGATTAGATACACCAGTAGATAGTATCACACAGGATGGGATTAGATACACAGCTCAGCAGACAGTATCACACAGATGGATGATAGACAAGCTTCACAGACATTATCACACATGATAGGATCGATAACACCACAACAGGATATGATTAGATACACAGCTCAGCAACATTATCACACATGATAGGATAGAATACACGCTCATCAGACAGTACCCACAGGACGGATTAATAACAGCTCAGCAGACAGTATCACACAGTAAGGATTATATTCACAGCCAGCAGACATTATCACACACCAGGATAGGATTAGATAGACAGCTCCAGCAGACGATCACACAGATAGGATTAGATCAGCCCCGCAGACAGTAATCCACAGGATAGGATTAAATAGACCTCAGCAGACCGTATCACACAGGATAGGATTAGATACACATCACCAGTGATAGCATTAGATTACACAGCTCAGCAGACAGTATCACACCAGGAATATGATTAGATCACGCTCAGCAGACAGTATTCACACAGGATATAATTAGAAGACCAGCTCAGCAGACAGTATCACACAGGATGGATTAGATACCACAGCTTCGCGAGACAGTTATCACACAGGAATAGATTAGATAGCACAGCTTCAGCAACCAGTATTCACACAGGATAAGGTTGAGTACACACTCAGTCACAGTCACCACAGGATAGGATTAGATACACAGCTCACAACAGTATCACACAGATAGGATTAGATACACACACCCATCGATCATGCTATCACAACAAGATGGATTAATACATCACACCACGCACAGTCATCACCAGGATACGGATTAGATAGCACAGCTCAGAAGACAGTATACACAGCGAAAGGATTAGAATACACAGCTCAGCAACATAGTATCACACAGGATAGGAATTAGATACACGTACAGCCTATCAGGATAGACGATACAGCTAGAGCACATAACGATGTAGATACACATTCAGCAGACCATATCACACAGGCAGGATTAGATACACAGCGTCAAACACCCACCGGAATAATACACACGCAGGCAAAGTCTAACACACAGGATCGATTAGATACCACAGCTCAGCAGACAGTATCACACAGGATAGGATTAGATACACAGCTAGGCAGACAGTAATCACACAGGATGGCGATGATACACAGTTCAGCAGACCAGATCACACAGGAGAGGATTAGATACACAGCTCAGGCCGACAATACGGGTAGTATCACACAGGTGGAGAATTACAGGATTAGGAATCCAGCTCAGCATACAGTACACACTGATAGGATTAATACACACCAGGCATCAGTAGCAACAGGATAGGGTCGAACCCAACTACAAGTATCCGGAATTAAATAACACGCTCCAAGACAAGTATCACAGCCACAGGATGGAATGGATAACACAGCTCAGTCAGACAATCACACAGGATGTGTTAGATACACCTCAGCAAGCACAGTATCAGAACAGGACTGGATTAGATAACACAGCTTCAGCAGCGCGTATCACACAGGATGGGATTAGGAGTACACGCGGCATCAGTCTCTATCCCAGGTAGGATTAGAGTACAACGCCAGCCCAGTATCACACAGGATAGATAGATCATCGGGCACAGACATCAGATACTAAGCAGACGCTACAGTCAACACGAGGATCAAGATTAGAAACAACCTCACAGACAGTATCACAACAGATAGGATTAGATACACTCTCAGATACAGTACACACAGGATAGGATTAGATAACAGCTCAGCAGAACGTATCACACAAGGATAGGATTAATACACGCTCAGCAGACAGTATCACACGGATAGGATTAGATACACAGCCCACAGACAGTACCACAGGATAGGATTAGATACACAGCTCAGCAGACGTATCACACAGGATAGGTAGATACAACAGCTCAGCAGCCGTCTCACACAGATAGGATTAGGTACACGCTCAGCACAAACGTATCACACAGGATAGGTTAGATACACAGCTCAGCAGACTATCACATCACGGATATGATTAGATACACAGCATCAGCAGACAGTATCACACAGATGAAGGATTAGATACACAGCTCAGCGACAGTATCACACAGGATAAGGATTAGATACACAGCTAGCAACAGTATCACACGGATAGGATTAGATCCACAGCTCAGCAGCCCGTATCACACAGGATAGGATTAGATACACAGCTCAGCAGACAGTTCACAACCGGATAGGATTAGATACAGCTCATCAGACAGTATCACACAGGATAGGATTACATACTAATACAGTGGATTAGATACAGTCTTTGGAGTATCTATGTCTGTTACTCAGCTTAGACTTTTCCATTGTTTGGCTCTGTACCTCTCCCAGTCTTTATTTGGCGGGTGTATCGATAGGTGACCCGATCACTGACATTCTCTTTCATTTTTAGTGGTCGTATTCCTTCTGAGCTTAAAAATGCCCCTTACTACATTCTCATCTAAAACAGTTCTTGACTTTCTGGACTCTACTATTTACGTTGTTGTCATTCCCTGCCTCTGGACTATCCGTGACACACTTCTAAAATATCAGGCAGGCCGCTAGAATCGGGGCAGTGGTGGGCCGGAACACCAGCAGATTGGAGAAACAATGGGGCTTATTCATAAGAGTCCTGCGGCTGCATTTCATCGTTGTCGCGGTTTTCATTTTTCAGGCACCACTTTGCGGGCGGAATTTAGAAAGGATGTGTCGCAGTAATGTTTTTTTGCGCTGTCTCGATACCCGCATCGGCGGCGGCTTACATGCGATTAGAAACAGTGGGGGTCGTCGACGATCCGACGGATTCGGACAACACTGCGTGGGATTTAACTTTCATTTTTATTTTGCTTCGTCAGATCAAGTCACTACATCAGCCACGAGAAGTGGTGTGAACCTGTCGGACTGAAGCGGGGAAGCGACACTGCGGATATCGGGGCGCACGATCGTCTGCATCCGGCAGCTTTGCAATCGGCGGTGACACCGACACTTTCATACCAGTTTTCAGCCTATACATACCCATAGGCCTTTGCTGTGTGTGTGTGCAGTTCTCACTGCAGCTCTGGGATTTTATTCATATATAGGAAGCTCATAATCGTAGCCCTTCTAAATGGGTTTTGCTGGGTCATAACTGTCTGCTCTACCACTCTGAATTTTTATCTTAATGTCCAACTGGACCCATTCCCGTGTGACTCAAGCTGAGATTGTTACAATGTATCATTTGGATTCTTGGTCCTACACACGCCAACACCCTGCGAAGCGATTTCATTGCGTTTAATATGGGGCGGCTTCTCCTCAGAATCTCATCGCTTTCTTTGTCGAAACAGACAAAACTAATTTTTTTAGTTGACATTTTTCAGTGACTAAAAGTCAGAAAAGGACATGTCATCGCAGATCGCGAGGATTGAGTGGGAGTCGTTCGACTCATGACTCCATCTCGCCTCTGCCAAAAAACGAGGCCTGGTGGGCGGTCACAAACCCGAAAAGAATCTCAGGGCCGACATGGACTCGGGAAAAGATCGTAAAGTCTACAGGCCAACGGCCTTAATACCGGGGGAGCATCACACCAACCCACCTCTGGCTGATATTCTCTACTGTTATGGCCCCAAGGCGAGGTCACGATTCAGTTCCACCCCACCGATTGTGGTCAGGATTTTTGAGTCCAGCCCCGTTTTTGGCTGTGATTTTTTGTAATCGCGCCAATGTATATTTTTTCCAGGATCTCCCCATTTTTTTTGTTTGTATTTCTTGACCATGCCACATTTGTGTACTGGTTTAGTGCGTTACAAGCACCCCATCATGACCGTTCCTTCCTTCTGTGGCTACTTGTATTTTTTTTGGACACCCAGTTTGTCACGGGATTTTTGGAGATCCTGTCCGTGTTGTTGCTGGTATTGTTTTGGACCATACCATGTTGCAGCTTGTATTTTTAGACCCAATTGCGCTGGTATTATTGATCCACTATAATGGCCGCATTATTCTGGAGTCCCGCCATCTGACGATATTGGCTTGTAGTTTTGAGACCTGCTGATATTGAGGCTGGTTTGTTTTGAGTTTTGACCTCTATCATGGCCACTATTTGAGTACCACCTATCTTCTGACTTTTAAATCTTTTGTCCTGCCCATGTGTGGTTGGATATTTTGAGTCCCACTCTGTTATGCGCTTGTATTTTTTTTAGTACCTCTCCATTTTGTGGCCTGGTGTATTTTTGTTATCAATTCCCATCACGATTCTGTGTTGTATTGTTTGGATCCACGAATTGTCCCCTTCCTATCAGAGGCCAAATTTTTTGGGATTAGCAAAGAGTCAATCCTTGACTTAGGTCGTCGTGTAAGGTGATGAGCCACTTGGAACGCTGTTGTCCTTGGTGGTGGTCTACATTGGTGCTTTAATAAACAGGTGATTACCTTTTGTGCAGGTCTCTGTTTTTTGGGCTATTTTGAAATAATGTGTGTCGCATCTATTTTTTGCGTTTTTTAACCGCTTCCATTTCAGATGGAGTCTTTGTACAAAAGTGTCATCCCTGCAGAGGAACCTTGGATCTATGCCATGGTTGACCATTGGATTACTGAGAACCTCTCCATTAAAGACCCAAAAGACCCATCATCGTATATAAAACTTTTTTAAACTGCTTATAAGTGATCCAAAAAGTTATGGGAAGTATAAACATGGTCATGGTGCCTCCATGGATGTGGCACTACCCACACCAGGATGGGCTGATCAAAGAGCTTTCAAACAGTTTTTGAAAAGTTGTGGAGCTAGGGTGTCATCCTCTGTCACTTCCAGTAAACGAGCCTAGTAGACTCCACCGGATTGTCCTTCTGCTGCCACCGTAGGCCCATTACTTGGTGCAAGTAGCCGGGCCTCTGGAGGACCCCCCTCATATACCCGATACTCAAGGGTGGTTTATTATCTAAGACTTATGGCAATCAGAGTGGACAATCCCTTTTAGGAAGCTGCTTTCTTAAACAATCTCAGGCTTGTGACTCCTTATGAGTCCTACCTTTGTGTATGATCAAAGAACCCCCTTTCTGTTCAACGTTTGTGGTGCTGATGTCTCCCTCTACCTCCATCGATACTTGGGATTACGCAGAGCCGATTTGCCATTTTCCAACATAAGTGGAGGAGGCGTTGGCACACTTTTCTACATTGGACGCATATTCTTAGTAGATGAAATTTTTTTGACCATGTGACCACAATATAAGATTCCTAGTGAGGTTTTTATTGATTGTGAGTTCCCCTTAAAAGATCTTTGCGTTCCGGATGTCCTCTGTTTTGGGCATAGAAGGCGTTAACTTGATCTTCCCGGTTGTACCCCTTTCCTAGCAGATGTCGCGACCCCCCAGTTTGTTTCCTTCTCTAATTATAATTCCTCTTGGCAGGGTCCACGACGGTCAACGATTAGCGCTCATTATCTAATATAAACTTCCGCAGGATTAATAAACTCCACGGGGATCAGTTGTTACACACACGAGACGCTGGGTACTGGGGGCAGGGTAGCTCACACTGATACTGATGGTGCAGGTTGGCTGGGGCCCTATGCCTGGGGGGCCACATTATATTATAGCTAATTTCTGCCATAAATTGCCCCTTTAGGATGGATGTGGCCACTTTCCCCTTTTCCAAACTTTTTTGTATCGGATATGCTAGAAAGCCAGATTGTGGGGGGTACTGGAGTGTGGACCCCCACAATACGGTACTGATGACCTTTTTAGATGTATGTCAGGAAAGGAAATCCCTTTAAATGGAAGACGCCAAGTGCAACTTGTGTCATAGCGAAGAGCCAGCTACCGGAGCACAAAACTTCTGCGGCTAACAAAAGTTGTCAAAACGAGTTTGAATTTTTCCTCTTCTCTTTGTATCCCGTTTGTGTGTATATATTTATACGTTTCTATGTTTTAACATCTTTTTACATGTTTCTGGGACTGCCTTGTGAAGATGTCTGGGCTTACTTTTCCTTTTTTTGCAGGGTTTTTAATTCGTCTTTATGAGATAAGAATCGTGACACCAGATTCCACGAAATCCAACTTCAGGGTAGGGTGATAAGGGAAAACTGCTCGGTGAGCGGGGGAAATCCAAAAACTTCCAAAAAAACTACTACGATACAAACAACTAAATCCTGGTGTAAGAAGTTTCTGTCCATCCTGTGCCAGATACTAACTGATATAATACCTCATATCACCAACATGTTCGTATGGGATCCATTAGTGTACAGGGGGAGGGGCAAGGATTTGTGGTGGATTTTTCGATGTTTGGTCGAGTTTAGATGGTCGTATTTAATTGTGGTTTTGGTTTTTGTTACATTTTTTGTGGAAAATTCTTATTCTATGTCTTTGGAATGTTTTTTGGGACGTTTGTTTTCATTGGTAGGGGGGAAATGATAGAATATAAATACTCTAATACTGCCCCCAATGCCTGACCACCAGACGTATACACTACACTATCCTCCTGCCCCCTAGTACGGATTAAGGTGGAATATACTACTATAAGTACTGCCCACCTCTAGATGTACAGGGAATATAACTACTATAATAATGCCCCCCTATGTACCGGGAATATCACTACTATAAGAATGCCCTCCTACTGATCCAGGCATATAACTACGATAATACTGGCCCTATGACGAAGAATATAAACTACTAAAATACTGCTCATTCGTACATGAGATATATAATTACTAAAATACTTGCCCTCCTAATACAAAGAAGTATATTCCACTACTATATCAATTACTGTCGTGTTTGTCCTGTAATTGTCACCCGTGCTCCCTGCGTTACAGTGTATCAGCTGTAGGGCAGCTTGGAGCTTATTCCCTGTATGTTGGTGGAGCTGAATTGGATGCGTTCTTCCGAGTCTACTCCCCTCGCCCCCTGGATGGTTGCCCCCGTTCTTGATTGCCATATAAAAGGCAGCGCTTGGCATAGTCAGATGCCGGAGAGAATATCAGAAAAACATGCTAAATTTATAAATAATTGTCTCTAATATTATATATAAACAATTCAGTGAGTCACTTCTGGGGGTTTAGGCAGCTGTAACAAGTGGTGATTCAATACAGCTCAGCCTGCACTTACATGGGGTGCCCCCTATGCTGAGCACAGCGCCAGGAACAGGGAAGAATGGAGATGGACAACGCGGGGGGGGCACTGGTGTAGCGTAAGACAGCGGCACAAACACAATGCAAAGCCAATACAAATACTGATATTACACGGCCTTCCACCATAATCGAGGTCCTGTTTTATCTCTCGGCACCACAGTTATCTCACAGGATAGGAGTAGATAAACCAGTTTAGTACTCTAATGTTACACACAGGATGGGATTAAGAGACTGCCTCAGCAGATAGGATGCTCACAAGGAGTAGGATTAGATACACTGCTCAGCAGACAGTATCAAACAGGATAGGATTTTAAGTACACAGTCCCAGCAGACCAGTACACCCAGGATAGGATTAGATTACACAGATCAGACAACGATCACACAGGATAGATAGATACACAGCCTCAGTAGACAGTATTCACACTCGGATTAGATTAGAGTACGCAGCTCAGCAGAAGTGATCACACAGGATAGGATTAGTACACAGATTCAGCGAGACAGTATCACACGGATGAGTATTAGATACAACACTTCAGCAGGACTGTATCTAACAGGATAGGATTGAGATACACAGCTCAGCGGACAGTTATCCACACAGGATAGGATTAGGTACACAGCAGCATCAGTATCACACAGGATAGGATTAGATAACACAGCCCAGCATCAGTATCACACAGGATTGATTAGTACACAGCCACGCAACAGTATCCACCAGGATACGGATTAGATACACACTATCAGAAGACAGTATCACGCGAAAGGATAGGATAACATCAGACAGACCACATAGAATTAGATACAGTCTTGGAGTATCTATGTCAGATGCTTAGACTCCATGCTTAGATTTTCCATTGTTTGGGCTCTGTACCTCTTCCAGTTTATTTGGCGGGGTGTGATCGGAAGGTGACCCGATCACTGACATTCTCTTTCATTTTTAGTGCGTCGTTACTTCTTGAGCTTAAAAATGCCATACTACATTTCATCTAAAAAAACAGGTTCTGACTTCTCTGGACACTATAATTTACTGTGTCATTCCCTGCCTCTGGACGATCCGTGACCACTTCCTAAAATATCAGGCGCATCTAGAAGGGGCATTGGTGGCCGGACACCAGCAGATATGGAGAAACCAATGGGGCTTATTCATAAGGAGTCCTGCGGTGCATTTCATCGGGTTGTCGCGAATTTCTTTTCAGGCACCACTGTGCGTGGATTTCGGAATTTAGAAAGGATTGTGTCGCAGGTAATAGTTTTTTTGGCGCTCGTTCACTCCAGATTACCCCCACCATCGGCGGCGGCTTAATGCGATTAGAAATCAGTGGGGGTCGTCGGACGAATCCGACGGATTCGGACAAACTGGTGGGATGTAACTTTCATTTGCTTTTATTTTGCTTCGTCGCAAGATCAAGCACTACCATGCACCACGAGAAGTGGTGTGACCTGTCGGAACTGAGCGGGGAAGCGACACATGCAGGATATCGGTGACGCACGATCGTCTGGCATCACGGCAGCTTTGCAATCGGCGGGACAAACGACACTTTCATACCAGTTCAGCCTAAATACCCCAAGGCCTTTGACTGTGGGGTGGCAGTCTCACTGAGCTCGGGATTTTATTCATGATATAGGAAGCTCAAATGTAGCCCATTCTAAAGTGGGTTTTGCTGGGTATAACTGCCGCTACCTCTGATTTTATCTTAAATGTCCAAATGACCCATTCCCGTGTGACCAAGCTGAGATGTACAATGCATCATTTGGATTTCTTGTCCTACACACGCCAACACCCTGCGAAGCGATTTCATGCGTTTACTAGGGGCGGCTTCTCGCCAGAATCTCACGCTTTCTTTGTCGAAATCGACAAAACTAATTTTTTAGTGACATTTCAGGGACTAAAAGTCAGAAAAGGACTGTCATCGCAGACTCGCGAGGATTGGGGGAGTCGTTCGTATCATTGACTCCATCGCCTCTGCCAAAAAACGAGGCCTCGGTGGGCGGTCACAAACCCGAAAAGAATCTCAGGGGCGCGACATGACTCGGGAATAAGAGTAAGTCTACACAACCAGGGCCTTATACCGGGGGATCACCACCAACCCACCTCTGGCTGATAACTCTTCTAAACTGATTTTTGGCCCAAGGCGAGGTCACGATTAGTTCCCCACCCCGATGTGGTCAAGGATTTTGGAGTCAGCCCCTTTTATGGCTGGTATGTTTTTGTATCGCGCCAATGTTATATTTTTCAGGATCTCCCATTTTTTTTTGTTTGTATTTCTTGACCTGCCACATTTTGACTGGTTTTAGTGTGCGTTACAAGCCCCCTGATCATGACCAGTTCCTTCCTTTTGTGGCTACTTGTATTTTTTTTTGGACCACCCAGTTTGGTCACGGATTTTGGAGATCCTGTCCGTGTTGTTGCTGGTTTGTTTTGGACCACTACCATGTTGCAGCTTGTATTTTTAGACCCAATTGCGGCTGGTATTATTGATGCCACCTATACATGGCCGCATATATCTGGAGTCCCGCCAATTGACATATTGGCTTGTAGTTTTGAGACCTGCTGATATTGAGGCTGTGTTTGTTTTTGAGTTTTGACCTCTAGCATGGCCACTTATTTGGAGTACCACCTATCTTCTGACTTTAATCTTTGTGTCACTGGCCCATGTGTGGTTGCGTTTTTGAGTCCCACTCTGTTATGCGCTTGTATTTTTTTTTAGTACCTCTCCATTTGTGGTGGCCTGGTGATTTTTGTTGTATCAATTCCCATCCGATTCTGTGTTGTATTTTTGGATCCAAGGATTGTCCCTTCCTATCAGAGGCCAAATTTTTTGGGATTAGCAAAGAGTCAATCCTTGACTTGGTCGGTCGTGTAAGGTGATGAGCACTTGGTAACGCTGTTGTCCTTGGGGGGTCTACATTGTGCTTTAATAAACAGAGTGATATACCTTGTTTTGCGTCTCTGTTTTTTGGGCTATTTTTGAAAATTAATGTGTGCTGCATCTTTTTTGCGGTTTTTACACGCTTCCATTTCAGATGGAGTCTTTGTACAAAAGTGTCATCCCTGTGCAGAGGAACCTTGGATCTATGCCATAGTTGACCATTGGATTATGAGAACCTCTCCATTAACGACCCAAAACCCATCATCGTATTAAAACTTTTTTAAACTGCTATAAATGATCCAAAAAGTTTATGGAAGTATAAACATGGTATGGTGCCTTCCATGGATGTGGCACTAGCCCACACCAGGACTGACGGCTGATCAAAGAGCTTTCAAAAAGTTTTTGGAAAAAGTTGTGGAGCAGGGTGTTCATCCTCTGTCACTTCCAGTAAACAGAGCCCTAGTAGACTCCACCGGATTGTCCTTCTGCTGCCACCGCTACGCCCATTACTTGTGCAAGATAGCCGGGCCTCCTGGAGGACCCCCTTCATAACCCGATACTCAAGGGTGTTGTATTATCTAAGAACTTATTGGCAATCAGAGTGGACAATCCCTTTTAGGAAGCTGCTTTTCTTAAACAATCTCAGGTCTTGTGACTCCTTATTGAGTCCTACCTTTTGTATGATCAAAGAAACCCACCCCTTTTCTGTCAACGTTGTGGTGCTGAGTGATTCCCTCACTCCTCCATCGATCTTGGGATTACGGCAGAGCGATTTGCCATTTTCCAACATAAGTGGAGGAGGACGCTTGCAACTTTTTCTAAATTTGGACGCAATTCTTAGTAGATGAAATTTTTTTTGACCCTGTGACCACAATATAAGATTCCTAGTGAGGTTTTTATTGATTGTGAGTTCCCCTTAAAAGAATCTTTGCGTTCGGATGTCCTCTGTTTTGGCATGAAGGCTTAAAGCTTGATCTTCCCGGTTGTACCCCTTCCTAGCAGATGTCCGCGACCCCCCCAGTTGCTTCCTTCCTCTAATTATAATTCTCTTGGCAGGGTCCACGACGGCAAGATTGCCATTATCTATATAAACTTCCCGCAGGATTAATAAACTCCACGGGATATCTGTTAACAACACAGAGCGTGGTACTGGGGGCAGGGTAGCTTCACACTGATACGATGGTGCAGGGTTGGCTGGGGCCCTATGCCTGGGGGCCACATTATATTATAGCTAATTTCTGCCATAATTTGCCCCTTTAGGATGGATGTTGCCACTTTCCTTTTCCAACTTTTTTGTATCGGAGATGCTAAAACGCCGATTGTGGGGTACTGGATGTGGACCCCCACTATCGGTACTGATACCTTTTTTAGATGTTATGTCAGGAAAGAAATCCCTTTAATGGAAGAGCCAAGTGCCAACTTGTGTCATAGAAGAGCAGCTACCCGGAGCACGAACTTCTTGCGCTAACAAAAGTTGTAAAACGAGTTTGAATTCTATTCCTCTTCTCTCTGTGTATCCCGTTTTGTGTGTATATATTTATACGTTTCTATGTTTTACATCTTTTTACATGTTCTCTGGGACTGCCTTGCAGATGTCTGGGGCTTAACCTTTCCTTTTTTTGCAGGGTTTTTAATTCGTTCTTTATGAGAGTAAGAATCTGTGACACCCCAGATTTCCACGAAATCCATCACTTCAGGGTAGGGGATAAGGGAAAACTGCTCGGTGAGCGGGGGAAATCCAAAAACTTCCAAAAAATATACTACGATACAAACAATAAATCCTGGTGTAAGAAGTTTCTGCCATCCTGTGCACAGATACTAACTGATATAATACCTCCATATCACCAACATGTTTCTATGGGATCCATTAGTTGTACAGGGGGAGGGCAAGGATTTGTGGTGGATTTTCGATGTGTGGTCGAGTTTTAGATGTCGTATTTTAATTTGTTTTGGTATTTTGTTACATTTTATTGTGAAATTCTTTTAGTACTTCTGAATGTTGTTGGACGATGTTTTCATGAAGTGATGACAGCGTATCATAAAATACTCCCATAGACCAGGGCCGAGACAACGATCTGACTTCCTCTATTCTATCAGATAAACTCAGGCATGTCAGGATTTAGGTCTGAGCGAAGACGTCACCAAATTTACGAGATAAAAGTTCTATGAAAAGAGAAAGGCTACATAATATGATGACAATTCTAAGATGACAGTTACAGTATAGGGTTATAACATGATTGGGTTATTTCAACATATAATACTGCCCCTATGTACACGAAATATAACCTACTATTAATACCGACCCCCCTATGTCCAGAAATAACTATAGTAGCGGCCCCCTATGTACCGGAATATAATACTATAATACACCTGCCCCCGAATGGACAGGCATATAACTTTACTTATACTGCCCCTATGTAAGGAATAGTAACTCCTATATACTCGCCTCCCTAATGTACAAACAAGTGGAAATGATATTAACTACTATAATACTGTCCACCCTATGTACAGGATATAACTCCTATAATACGTGGAGCCCATAATGACAAAGAAAAATAACTACTAAATTACTGCGCCGCCTAATGTAACAAGAATATAACTACATAATACTTCTACTATGTACAAGACTTTTATAACTACTTAATACTGCCCCCTATGTTTACACGCATATAACTATAAATACTGCACCCAATATGTACAAGAATCCAACTACTTATCCAATACTGCCCCCTAATGTAACAAGAATACAAAATACATAATGCATGCCCAGCCTATTGTACAAGAATACAATCTACTATAATACTGCCCCCTGAAGTACAAGAATACAACTACTATAATATGCTCCCCTATGATACGAGAGATACAACTACCATAATATAATAACGGGTCCCCCTATGTTACAAGAATATTAACTAACATAATACTCCCCCTAATGCTAAAGAATACAACTACTATAATTACTGCCCCCATATTTACCAATCATAGTTCCATTAGCTGTCACTCTTAGCTTGGTTATACATGTAATGGTGTGTACAGTACTATTGGCTGGTTGTAATTGCAGAGGGGGGGGGTCTCTTCCTCTATGTGCGGATGAAGTGAATCGCCCCCTCTATTCCTATAAGAACATGACACCACAGGAACCCCAAGACACCGTATCCCCCTTCCCAGTCTCACCCCCTCCAGTTCAGGCCGCGCACCTAGCGTCAGAACCGCGAGTGGCCATTACGGGAGGTACAGCAATGATAGCGGAAACCTGAAGGACAGTTTATCTAATTAGCCAAAATAGCTCGCTACGCCTACCTCACGGCCTGCTTACTTCGGCCATATTCTCAGCACGCTATAATCAGGCCGGAGCCAGTTAGACTTGCGGGAACATGGAGTTGAGGAAGGGGAGAGGAGAATTTGGGGGGCCAGGGGAGTGGGCGAGGGGGGGGGGGGTGGGTGTAGGTTTGTTACTCGAATCATAGTGAACCGTCACGCATCGGGAGAGCATGAGAGGCTGTTTGGGCTGAATGTCCTACTTGCAGAAAACTGAAGCGAAAACCATCCATATTTGGTGAAAGCGGCTACTTGGCCCACGGTCTACAGCTATCCAGCCCAGCAGTTCCATAATCTGCTGCTGTCAGCGGTCCTATGAACAGCCCCCACTAAGCGATCGGGCGTGGGGACGAGGCCCTCAACCCGGGCAACAAGCCTAGTTATACTTATCACCGAGCTATAACCAGCAACGCCAATCATATATAGCAACTTACCTTAGCACATGTCCCCAGTAACTAACTTTGGCTCAAAGCTCGCAACATTATAAGGATGTATAAGAAAAGTAGGACTGCACAGTATCCCCCCCCTACCACAGTAATCCCTCTATAAAAGAATATGCAGACCATGTATATAAATCCAACCGAGCCTCCACGATATCCTGTAATAATAGATACGGCCTGCACACAGATCCTGTATAATAATACTCGTGGCCTGCCACCAGATCCTGTATAATCTACCGGCCTGCACAATCGCGAGTATAATAATACGAACCAAGCTGCCCAAGATCCTGTATATAATACCAGGTCCTGTCCCATATCGGTCGTATAATAGTACCGGCCATGCCACATGTATCCTGTATATATAAATACCCGCCACATCGAATACCAGCTGCCACAGGATCCTGGTAATAAATATCCAGGCCGTGCCCCAGATACTGTAGTAAATAACCAGCAGGCCGTGCCACAGATCCTGTGATCAAATATACCCCCGGCATCCTGCCACAGATCCTGTTATCAATACCATCCCCATCTGGTTTATACCTGCCACAGGATCCTGTATAATACGCCACTGGCACTCCTTAAATACTACCGCCACTATCCGAAGTTTTCAACACATGAGACGGAGGGGAGCACTACGAGCAAACCTTGGCACACATGAACACAAACTCGATTTCCATTGGCATAGGCTCCAGGATTGACCTGAACGTCTGGTAGAAAAATCGCGGCGCAGAGGGGATCTGCAGACTTTACACTTCAAATTTATGCTAAAAAAACTTATAACTCTGCCCTCCCTTGCTAAACAGGTCTATTATAACTAATTTAATCGACCTCTCCTCTCTATACAACCCCCAGAAAGGCTCTTGATACCCTTCACTCCTTACTAACACCAAAGGTGCAGCCACCTGATCAACGAGCCCTTGGGGCTAGAGATCTGGGCCCCGCCTCGCCTATTAGGTGTAGAAATTGATTGTATCCGCCAGAACTATTGCTCAAACGGCACTCACACCCTCACATTCCCTTCCCTCCTACCTTATCTTGTTCAGCTCTCCTTCTCCGTTGAGCCGAGTACCAGAGGATAATGTCTAGGTCCTTCACTGTGCTCGCCCCACTACTGGCAAATCAGTGACCCCTCCCCTCACCAAATACCTGCACATGCCCAGCCCTCCGCCCCTGATCGGTGCCCCAGCCCCCACATCTGTACATCCTTCTAGCAGTCATCTCCTAACGTAAAAATTTTTCAATCTCTACCTGTCTCTTCTGGGGTCGTCCCTCTTCTTTCAAGGCAGTATTGTCACCCCTTACTAAAGAAACCTTTCACTGGACCCATTCGCAATGCTTACAACTACACGACCATTTTCTAACCTCTCCTTTCATCTCACAACCTCCTGGAACGCTGGTTCTATTACTCGATAAACCCGCTACTCTCAGCTAACTCCTCCTTGAGCCCCTACTCAATCTGTTTTGGCGCTCAACGATATTCCACTGAAACTGCCTTTTTCTAAAGTCGCCATGATTCCTCACTGGGAAAAATCAAAGGTGACTCTTCTCTCTCATTCTCCTTGATCTATCGGCAGAGTTTCGATACTGTGGGACACCTCGCCTCCTCCTTAGGATGCGTTCACTCCATTGGCCTAAAGGACAACTGCACTTCTACTTGGATTGTCTTTCATTCTCTCTGGACGCCGAGCTTTCAGTTGTCCCTTTCTGTGATCTTTATCTCTCTCATTCTTCCCTGCTCAGGCAGTGTCGGGGTTTCCTCAGGGACTCAGTCTAAGGTCCTCTCCTCTTCTCGTCTCGGTATACTGCCACCAATTGGACAAACCATCAGCAAGATTTTGAAGGTCCAGTATCACCTTTTGCTGATGACACCCAGACTATATATTCTGCTTCGTAACATCAACCCGTGACCTTAATTGAGGCTCAGAACACTAGTGACTGTCTCCTCTGCGTGTCTCGAAACAAATCATGCCTCAGGGTGTCTTCTGTGACACTATAATCTTTCTAAGACTGAACTTCTTTGTCCATTTCCCACCTCTTACTAACCCAAACCCAACCCTGACCGGCTCTGCCATCTCTCTGTGGGATCACTATGAGGCCCGAGGGCAGGCAGGCCCAGCTCTGTGTGGGTTGTGCTGGACTTGACCATCTTTTTGCACCATATAAGATTCACTATCATTGCTTTCGCATTCTTGAGATTTGCATGCTCAGCGGAATGCTAGAAACATTCTCCAGAACGCGGCCCCGTTTCTGACATTTTGAAAATTCTTAGAAATGGCTAATTGTTGCTACTTATTCACTCTGGACTCGATACACTGTAAAGTCCCTACTAAGGGGTCTTTTCCCTCTTCTAAACTCTCATCTTCTTCAATCTATTCTTAAGTGCATGCAGCCATGGCCTCGTGCTTTCAGGGCAAACGTACACAGATGCCTCCCAGTTTGTGCGCAATCACTGCACTGGCTAACCTGTCTCATATCTCCCGTATCACTTAAAATAATCCCTCATCCACAAAGCTCTGAATATGCTGCAACCTCTCTCATCCTCTTCTCGCATCTCAGTCTATCGCGCCTTCCCAGTGGCTCTGTCGATCTCGCAAGTGACATGAGATTAATCTCTACCATGCTAAGTCGAATCCTCCCATGCACGTCTCCAACTACTTTGCTCCGCGAGTTGCCTCCCAATTCTCTGAGGAATGCCCTTCCCCAGACTGAGATAATAAATACCCACCCTCAAAGCTTCAAACGTGCTCTTAAAACCCATCTCTTTTAGGCAAGCTAATCACACTCGCATAACTGCATGAAATGTCAACCTCCCTACTAATCCATCCTATTTACTATTATCTGTTATCGGGCAAACAGCAGATATATACCAGCCGCAGGTTCTCTGTAGTCTTTTCACCTAGGACCCTGTAAATAAGATGGCGGCTGTGGCTGGTTCAAGTAAGCAACATCGTTGTTTAGTAAATTATTTATTAAATTATTTTATAGTGTCCCTTATAAAATGGCTTGGACCATTATACAAACTCTTGTGTTCACCCCCTCATCCTTATAGTCGTGTAAGCTTTTGTGTACCCCCTCATCCTACTAGTCTGTAAGAGTCTTGTGATCAGGGCCCTCACTCTATTGTTCTAATGACTGTTTGTTCTTTGTAATGTAATATAGTTGTATATGTCCCTATGATTGTAAAGCGCTACGTAATTTGATGGCGCGTATATAAATAAAGATTATTATTATTTATTATTACCGCCCCTGCCACAGATCCTGTTAATAATACTGCCGCCACAGATCCTAATAATACGCCTGCCACAGTCTCGTATAATATACCGCCTGCCACAGTATCCTGGATAATAATACCGCTGCACAGATCTGTATAATAATACCGCCGCTGCCACCGATCCTGTCTAATAATACGCCTGCCCAACAATACGATCCTGTATAAACAATACGCCATGCCACTGATCCGTATAATACCGCCTGCCACAGATCCTGTATAAAACACGCTGCCACAGAGTCCTGTTAATAATACCGGCCTGCCACAGAGCTGTATAATACTAACGCATCTGCAAGATCCTGTATAATAATACCGCCTGCCACAGATCCTGTATAATAATACAGCCCCTGCCAAAGATCCTGTATAATAATACGTCTCCTGCCACAGATCTGTATAATTAAGTATCGCCTGCCACAGATCCTGGATAAAATAGACCGACTGACACAGTCCTGATAATACCGCCTGCCACAGATCTGTATAATACGCTGCCGATCCTGTATAGTAATACCGCCTGCCACAGATCCTGTATAATAATACCGCCTGCACAGATCCTGTATAATAATATCGCCTGCACAGATCCTGTATAATAAACCGCCTGCCACAGGACCCTGATATAAAAAAAAAAAAAAAAAAAAAAAAAAAATATCGCCTGCCACAGATCCTGTAAATAATACGCCTGCACATATCCTGTATAATAATATAGCCTGAGAACACAGATAATGTATAGTATAAGACAGCCTGCCACGGATCCTGTAAATAATATCGCCGTGCAAGGATCTGATAAATATCGCCTGCCACAGATTGCATGTAGATAATATCGCTGCCACAGATCGCGTATAATATACCGGCTTGCCACCAGGATCCTGTATAATAATACCGCCAGGCCACAGATCCTGTATAATAATACCGCCTGCCACAGATCCTGTATAATAATATCGCCTGCCACAGATCCTGTATAATAATACCGCCTGCCACAGATCCTGTATATAATATCGCCTGCCACAGATCCTGTATAATAATATCGCCTGCCACAGATCCTGTATAATACCGCCTGCCACAGATCCTGTATAATAATACCGCCTGCCACAGATCCTGTATAATAATACCGCCTGCCACAGTATTCCTGTATAATAATACCGCCTGCCACAGATCCTGTATAATAATACCGCCTGCCACAGATCCTGTATAATAATACCGCCTGCCACAGATCCTGTATAATACCGCTGCCACAGATCCTGTATAGTAATACCGCCTGCCACAGATCCTGTATAATAATACCGCCTGCCACAGATCCTGTATAGTAATACCGCCTGCACAGATCCTGTTTTTGTAGTAATTAACCGCCTGCTCACAGAATCCCTGATTATGAGTAATTACCGCCTGCCACAGATCCTGTATAGTAATACCGCCTGCCACAGACCCTGTATAATAATACCGCCTGCCACAGATCCTGTATAATAATACCGCCTGCCACAATTTCTGTAATAATTGCGCCTGTTGCAGATCCTCTAAAGCAGTGATGGCGAACCTTTTAGAGACTGGGTGCCCAAACTACAACAGAAAGCCACATGACACCAATACAGTAGAATGAAGGAGAAATTCGGATTATTATTGTAGCTTCCCTCTAAGGTCCCCTTAATAGGATGAATCGCAGAGCCTGAGAAGGGGCTTCAATGATAATCCAGCTCTGTCCAAACCTCCTTGCTCCTCCCTTACTCTTCAAGTCACTTTAAAATATTGCTGAACACAGCACTTTCTGGGCTGCCTGTTACTGCAGGAGGAGGAGTCCTGAATGGTGACCTTTGTGCTGGTTGATGGCCTGGGTGCCCACAGAGAGGGCTCAGAGTGCCACTTCTGGCACCCGTGCCATAGGTTCGCCACCACTGCTCTACAGTAATATTGTCTGCTACAGTTCCTCTATAACAATAATACCGCCTGCCACAGATTCTCTATTATAATAATAATACTGCCAGATCCTCTTTAGAAAAAATACCACCTATCACAGATAATAATACAACTTTTCATTGACTATTAATAGGCACTCTTATGTCCGGGTGTCGGGTTCAGAGTATCTCCGCTTATCAGCTGAAGGAGCCCAGTACATCGCCATATATCCCACTGTGGATGAGTCTGGTATTGCAGCTCACGGCCGTTCTATCCCATTCAGGTGAATGAACCAATATTTGTATTTCAAGGTTAAATCAAAGAGCTTGTAAGCATTACATTTTGATGACCTATCCTAAGGATCTTAGATGAATTGCCCCTTTAAATTAGAGATCCCTTTAATGGATGTGAGTGACTGTGTATGGACTGCGCTGTGGGACTCCTGGCAGGGCCGAGCCATCTCTCCGTGCCTCATATTTCCTCCCCCTTCGCCTTCCCCTAAATCCCTGGAGCCCCTTTGCGGCCATCGGAGGAGGTGGGGAGCCCGAGCAGAGGGGACGACGGCCCCAGAGCCTGGGAAAAAATCCGGGAGGATCTGTAGACAACTGGAAAATAAACACAGGGCCCGGGGGCCGCACATAAACATTCTGCTATTATTAGATGCAGAGATTTGGAGAATTTTTTTTTCCTCTTAAAAAAAAATAAAAAAGACAACAAAAAGAACCCTCCCTCCACTCCGACCCATTTACCCGTGGGAGAAAAGTTTTATCGGTGAACATCTACAGATTTCCGGAGCAGGCGAGGCGGAGCGCCATCCACAATGGGAACCAGCGTCAGGGAGGAGAGGAAAGTGGAAGTTTTTTCCCCCACTTTTATTAATTGATGAACAGTAAATTTCCATCGGTGCGAGGGTTAAGTCTCTACAAAGAGAGCGGAGCGAGGGTAAACACACGTACGGGCAGTGGAGCTCAGCCTTTTTACTGCACAGTGCACACTATGGCCACTCTAGGGCGCCAGACTCTGCCATCTTTAGCTTTGCGACATCTGTACTATTCATACCATCTGTTCTGTGGCATCTACCCACTTTGGTCTTTGAGGTATCTACCCGTTTTGGACCTGTGGCATCTACCTACTATATGTTTGTGGCAACCGGACCGTTTGGGGCTCTTGCGTATCTTCCACTTTGTCCCGGCATTGTGGAACTTTCACCTTGCCTTGGCATCTTCTAACTTTGTCCCTGTGGTATCTCTCATTTGTCCCGTGGCATCTTTCACTTTGTCTGCTGTGGCATTCTTCTCACGGTTGCCCTGTGGCATCTTCTCACTTTGTCTCTGTGGCATACTTCTCACTTTGTTCCCTGTGGCAGTCTTCTCATTTGTCTCTGTGGCATCAACCGCTTTGTGTCTGTTGGATTTACCTGCTTTTTTATGTGGCACTACTCACTTTGGGCCTTGTGGCATCTTCTCACTTGTCCGTGGCATCTTCTCACTTTGTCCTGTGGTCCATTTGTCTGCATCTTCTCACTTTGTCCCTGTGGCACTATCTGACGTGTCCGTGGCATTTTCTGTCCTGTGGCATCTAAACCGCTTTGTATGTGGGATCTACCTTGCTTTGTTCATTGTGGCACTACTCACTTTGGGCCTGTGGTTATCTCTCACTTTGTCCCTGTGCATCATTCTCACTTTGTCACCTGCTTTGGATCTTAAGTCCCCTTTCCCCAGTTCAACTATAGGTTATGGCCTACTCACTAAAGGTCCCAGGTACAAGTCCCCTATCCCGAGTTCAACTATAGGTTATGGCCTACTCACTAAAGGTCACAGGTACAAGTCCCCTATCCCCAGTTCAACTATAGGTTATGGCCTACTCACTAAAGGTCACAGGTACGAGTCCCCATCTGGATTTATGGATCAAAAGAAAATGTGGCATAATCCATATTTCAGTTTCACCAATGTCCCTAATAAGTACAGGCAGGCTTCTACAGAAACAACGTCAACGACGAAGAGGTGGCTTCACTACAACAGGGAGCAATTACATAACCCCTAAACTACTACCACTACTACTACTACATTGTGAGAGAAAAGCTGGAATTAAAGCCATGTATATAGGATGCCCACAGGGCAAGATATCAGCCAAGAAAGATTCTGAGGCATACAAGGTTGGTTTACACCAAGTGATAGAAGGCAATTATCATATGCCAGGTCTCATGGTGTCATCACAAACAAGGGATTGCTCAGTGAATCTTAGAATCTATTTAGATGAAAGTCTCCATCTTAAAAATGGTCATTCTTTGGGGCTCCCAGGTGGACAGTTTAATCAGGTCTATCTGCTTCCCCAGGCATTAATGTCACTTAATGTATTAAGTTCTGTTTTCTTTATCCCTTTTAATTTTACTAAAATGTTATTTTTTTTACATAGTATGTTTATGTCTGTTTAACATGTCACCCTTTTTGTATAGTAACCCTTTTTTATTGTAAGCACTGCCCTTTTGATATTAAATTTCCATTTAATAAGAGCCTCCTTGTGTTCTAATGATTCTATAACTCGTTACATACATTGATTGCTTAATTTGGAACTGTAATATAATATTGAGGCAAA
The DNA here is from genome assembly GCA_019512145.1 of Engystomops pustulosus. Classification (NCBI taxonomy): domain Eukaryota; kingdom Metazoa; phylum Chordata; class Amphibia; order Anura; family Leptodactylidae; genus Engystomops; species Engystomops pustulosus. The sequence continues at coordinate 43,644 of WNYA01001558.1, forward strand.
AGATATCCTGGGTGTCTCGCCAACCTATATATGACGAGTGGTGGCAGCTAGGAGCCCTCAGTTTTCGGAGGGCAGAGAGCTGTCAGAGCACAGTCCAGTGAGACCCGGCAGTCAGATGACCAGTATCAAGATGGAAGGAGATCATGACAATAATGTTGAGATGCCTGAAGACCAAACACAAGTCAAGCCTTCTGTATAAACATTAGTCCCATGGGAGTCGATATCAACTTGACAGAGTTTGGTAACAATCCAAAATAAGCATTCAGAAGACTTGGCCAAGGCTGCGTATACCATCTGACACAGTATAAGTACACGACGCCCCGAACCATGTAACTATGGAAACAAACAAGGCTGAGCAAGCCACAAATGATGCTAAGAAAATATATTTACCTCAATGGGTAGAAAGCACTTAAAAAACGAATTCTGAGAAATGCAAGAAGATGGTCTACTACGATGCTGAAGTGTAGGACATCCCATCCCACCTACCCAATAGTACTTGTTCTAATAGTTCTCACCCGAGAACTAGATCCTTAAAGGGCATCTACCAGCAGAATGAAGGGATGTATGCAAATGAGCCTAGTGGGCTCCAGGCTGCATAAGTGTTAATGGAGCCCCTCAGGTACATTTGCATACAGTCTTTCATCTTGAGTTTGGAGCTAGCATAACTGGTGTTCATACTCTAAGGGATGTCCATATTGTTCACCATTTACTTCCACCAGTAGACATGGTCTTTACCAAAGTTCCAGGTAGTAGCCTACAGAGTAAAGTAGGGGCACAGTTAGGTACAAAGCAAGGGGTTATACCCGAAAGTAAGGATGAAACAAACTGTAGGAAAATGTAATCAGAAGACACATTGTGGGTCTAGACCAGAAGGTCCCTCAACAGGTACCACGCAGTCCCCCAACAGGCCCTGTAACATATGAGCCATCAACAATTTTACTGTTCTAGTGACTAACCCTGAACCTGACCCTAGAACAGTAAAATTGTTGATGGCTCATATGTTCTAGGGCCTAAACATTTGTGCGAGTTAAAAGTACATTTTATACACAGACTAATAAAAGTGACCTTTATCAAATCAGTGACACATAGATATCTTTTGGCCTCTATCTTGATCTGAGGAAATGATAACACATATGTCGTAAGATTTCCCCATGTTGATGGCTGGTGGACAGAGGGAGATAAGGGATAAAAAATGTAACAAATACAACATGTTGTGTGAGATAATAGGGAATCCAACCACTAGAAGTTGAAAACCAACCATAGGGGGACATTGGTGTAGTGTATATTTTATCAACAGCTAATATCTGTATAGAGAAAATACATAATTTTTGGACCCAATACGCCCATGACAATATGGCAAGAAGAACCATCAAGAAGGGAATCCAATATGTTTGGCACTGGACACAAATTTTAAGACATACTTAGAAGACAACCCATCACTGGTCATTTTTGGGGGTGATCAAGTGGGTCTCACAACATCTGCTAACCAGAACATCTAGCCACAGTTAAAGGGAACCTGTAATCAGAAATTGGCCTCATAAACCACTAGAAGTATGTAGTCCAGCAGCTGAACAGCTTCTAGATGATGTTTCTTTCATGGTCCAGTGGGGTGGAACCTTCCAGAAAATCAACTTTGAAGTGAGATGTAAATTGGTTTTATGAAGTCAAGGAGGTGGAGAGTTTAACACTGAAGTCAAGATTTCCCTGCCTTAAAATTCACCCTTCGCTGTAATTAATGATCCTGCATCCAGGGACATCATTCATCAGATCACCTGAAGTCCAGCACATGATGTCAATCACATGGTTGGAGATGTTCAGAGGCAGGGAGAGCTTGACTTCAATATTAAACTCTCCTCCTCCCTGACTTTATACATTTCACTTACATGTAACTTCAGTTGATTTTCTGGATGATGACCCCAAGCTGGGTCATGAAAGAAACAGGATCAACTGCTTAACAACATACTGGTAGTGGTTTATTAGGCCAATTTCTGATGAGTCCTCTGATGGAGGGTAAATACTCTATATAATGTGTAGACCATTTTACGGCAGAAGTCTGTTCTATTAGGTTGAGAACTGGCACTTGTGGGATTTTCACAGCGATTGCTCAAGAAAAATAGAATGAGGTATAAAACATACACAACCAAAATCCAGAAAAAAAAAAACACCATCAATACATGACACAAGTTACTCAACAACACTCTCAGAAATGTCCCCCGCAAAGCTCCAACGTTCACTTATTAATCTTCCAAACTCCTCACAGCAGGAAACAAGCACTTATCAAGGAAAGTGAAAGACTTCCCTCCGCAAACAGGGTCATTAACTGAGGAAATATTTCACATCTCCTTGTCTCAAGTCCAAGAAGCAAAGGAAAAAAAAATTCCACAAAAAAATAAAAAAAAATTACAGAACACAATTTCTTTAAAAAAAATTACAGAACACAACTTCTATAAAAAAATTTTTTTTAAAAACTATTACATACTACACACTAGTAACATTTTCTTTACATGTCATTACATAGGCAATGACTTTCCACGATCAAGAAACTTATGAGTCGTGAACCATACACAAACTTTTCATGAAATTGAGTTGCACCTAAAAGTCACAAGTTACTAAGGGCATTGTAATTCTACAATTAAAGGGTAAAAAAATAAATTAACTCAAAAAGTATTTTCCAAACTGTAAAAAAAATAACAGGGCAGGTCATTACTGCACACAGGAGGCAGCCATCTTGGAATGTACCAATTTCTACGGGAATACAACCTGTTTTACAAGGAATTAGCTCCTAAAGCGGTTGACTCCATCATACAACATAAACAAAAAAACTTTTCCAAAAGTATCACTTGGGATCCAATCCATGAATACACCCTGTACATCTAGTACAGACTCGTAAAAGAAAACTTGGAAATACACCCAGGACCTCTATTACAGTGCCGCACACAGAGAATTAGTTTGAAGTCTTTCAGACATTTTGTTGTCAGCCCGGACGTTATCAGTCAGCCAAGGTGACCAGGCTTAAGCAATAGTACAATAATACACATACCGGATAGCATTCCCGGTAGGGTAGGTGGTGAGTAGTCTCAGATTTACGGGACAGAATACCCGTCATGACACCTTTACAACTGCAATAAAAATGAAGGATGGAATCTGACAAGTAAAGGCCCAGTGGCCAATGTGGAAATACTCAGGACTGTACTTGGCCCTTGATACTTTTGGTTAATTGTGCAACAATTCCACAACATATCAACGGCAGCTTAGGTGGCTTCATTGGGCCCCCGAATTTAAAAAAAATCTCACGTTGACATCAAACACATTTTTTATGGTCCACATTGCCAAATTAAAACAAAAAAACAAAAAAATGTTAAATCAGAGTAAAAAAGTTAACAATGGCTTGCACTTACCACATTGGGCTTGCTCCTGTTACCAGCCTCTTCGAGTGGCCTGGGGACCCTCAATGGTTTCGGTTCACTTGTGGTTGGAGTGCTTGGTGCTGTTCTAGGCAAATCCATAGGGTTGAAGCTATTAGAGTTACCAATGTTAACAGGAGCTTGCTTGGACACATCCTCTAAGGGGCTTATTACAACTGGATACTGTTTAATGTGAGGCCTTGCCGGCTCCAAATTTGGCAAATGAACGCCACCGTGGCCTAACACTTTGCATTCAGGAGGGGAGATGGGAATAAACGTGGCTGGTTCACTTGTGTGTCGTACATGTTTACTTCCTTGCTTGATCTTTGCAATTGCTTCTTTTGGTTCCTCGCCTTCCCTGTTGCTATCATGGCTACCGATCCTGCTCGAACGCTTTTTGAAGCTACGTCTGACCACTCTTGGAGATAAGACATTTACAAGGTTTGGGTCAAAGCTTAGGCTTTGATTTCCCTCCAAACCATTTTCTTCCAAATCAGCAGGTGATGGATGCTCTGGCTGAAACTTTGTCTCTTCTTCTATCTCGTCCAGATCTTCCAACTCATCCCTCTGCTCCGATAGTATCGGCTCACTGGTAGATGCCAGGATGGATTGTTCCAACTCTTTAGAAGGCTCATTTGAGTCTTCTAGGCCTGCAGGGGACAATTCTCCACGACGACTTGGGTCACTAAATGACTTTTTTTTAATGGTCTTCCCATTGCCCTTTTCATCTATCACTTTATCAAGAGCTCCAGGTTGACTAACAATATTTTGGATGACCGTGTTGTAATCCTTAACCCCATCACTACTGAAAGAAAGTACGCTCGCAGCACTGCCTGTGCATTCTGATAGAACAGTAGCTGAAGAATCAGAGATCCCAGACTTTGAATTTAATGACCCAAGAAGGTTACTGTCCATTGAGAATTTCTTAGCATCTTCAGTGATGGAGTATCTTCGGTGAGGCATTGGATCACTCAAAGATCTATATGTCTCGCTGCCAGACTCCCCATTGCTCCCACTACTAGAATCTGTTCCACTATTGCCAAGTGAAGGAAATTTCCGTCTCCTTCTAACAGTTCCAGGTGTTGGTGGAGCATCCATTGGTCCTTGACTATTTGTCATATTTTGGGTGTCAGAATAGTGTGTACTTTCTGAATGACTTGTATGGGAGTCTCCATTTTGTGGATGCAAAAATTCACTTTCTTCTTGAGAAGTTCCTGACGATTTCCACACTTTCAGTTTTTGACCAAGGTCTCGATACAAAGTACATGGTGCAGGGTCTACCTCAGTAACAATCCCTTCATCAGTCAAGCTAGACTCGGCCCCAGATAAGTCAGAAGTTTTCCTACTAGAAATAATTTCATCAGATGCAGATTTTTTCATACATTTGCCGTCACTTACTTCATCGGGAGACGTGTTAAGACATTTTTCACTTTTGAGATGTTCAATTACTTCCTGATCAAAATTATAGTCATCCTGAGACCCAATCTGCTTGATTTTCTCAAATACTTGTCTGGCTTCTTGGATGTATTGGTCCTGCATGGTCACCGGTTCATCATAGTTTTCTTCTACATTATTAGCAGCTTCTACATGTGAAAATATACCGTCACTACTGGATGCAGTGGCAAGCATCAGCTCAGAAGAACTTTGCTTCATGGAACTGTGTGTTGAAATACGTCGGGATCCAAGTTTGTCAGAATAAGTGAAGGATTTTGTGCGTCGTAATGTAGCAGTCAAGTCTTTTAATGTTGGACGGCCCCCTTGTTGCAAGCGATTTTGCCCCATTGGCCTACTTCGATCAGCCAAGCTCTGCTGGCCAGAAGATTCCTGGCAGTCCTCAGGCCTGCAGCAGAGGTTTTCCTTGTTGCTGGTACCTTGCCCTCTATTTTTTAGTTTTAAGTCGGAAATGTCTGATTTTATGTAACTTAGTAGGCTAAGGGTATCGGATGCTATGTCTGGATTTGACATGGATATCTTTTGCTTAGAGTCCTCACTTTCAAGGTCAAAATGAAGACCATGATTAACGTTATCATTTCTCAGTTTGGCTGTGCTAGATGTTATTTTTGATCTAGGACGGACTATTGGTCGAGATGTGCTTTCGTGTTGGCCAAAGCTTGGAGATCGGTGAACAATGAACCCTCCCTGGAGGCTACGTGCCTGTCCAGCATAATGGGTATGGAAGTGGTCATCATCTTTAAGGGTTTCAGTGCTTGAATACCTACTGCTGCTTCTAGAGCCACAGGGACTTGGCATAAATGGTGGAATGTTAACTTTCGCAACTCTAGACACAGTGGGCATAGGAGACGCAGAGGCCAGTTGACCTGGAGTGGTCGTTTCAGAAGGGTTTCGGAAATGTTTGGATGTTTCATGGGGAGTAGTGCTTGCAGAATTGGCAGAAGGACTTGATGCTAGTGAAGATGCATCAGACCTGACTGAAACTAGACCACTTTGAGATTTTGTAAATTGTGTATCGTTTGTTTGTACCGAAAAGTCTGACAGGTTGGTACCTTGGCCCATGTCACTGGCTGAATTGACTAGTATGTTGTGCCCACCCCCATCAGAGTCTTTATTATCAAATACTAAGTCTTTTTCCTTCCTAGCAGTGCGTTTCCTGAGACATTCCCTGAGGACATCTAGCTCACCTTCCTCGTCACTTCCTGAGGAGGCTTCTTGGGGCGTAATCTTAGAACTGTTCTTATGAGCCAAGGTGGGCAGTAAGGTGTTCCTCTGCAGCTCTTCCACACTGTAGCTGTCTTTGAGTCTGACATTATTAGGGGCTGTCTGTGGTTTGCCTGAACTATGCCAGGAATGTAAACTAAGTGATTGCTGCCTTGCCTCTTGTTTAGGTAGACCAGATGAAAGTGTGTGCGCTTTCAGGCCAAATGGGATACAGCTTCTTGGAGGAGGGGGAGGAGGCTGGGGCTTGGGACCAGTGTTAATAATACGGTGTTCTTTTGTATCCAAACACACAGTTTGTTGATCTGTTTTACTCTCCAATAGTGCTCTGCAATAGTTACTCTCCGCCCTTGATGTAGCATTTTTGGGCCATTGTGCCGGGCCTGAAGTCTGCTCTTTGGTGTAATGGTTAAAGCCTTTGGCCGTTGCAGTCTCTACGAGACAATGTCTTTGTGGTTCCATCCCTGAAGACTCCCTTATATGAGACCCTGGCTGGCCTGGGAGCCTCGGTTCTTCACAATCTGGCAGGGAAGATGCTCTAGATGGAACTTTCCTAGTGCTCTCTCCAAAAAGTTTCCTCATTTCAGTAACGCTAGGCCAGTTAGTCCCTTCTGTCACAAACAGATCCCGGTTATCTGGCTGTTGTAGAAAACTACAGAAGGTGTTCACTTCATCTAGTGAGATCCCTGAGCTGGGAGATTCCCTTGGGCTTGGGCTATAAAAATCATGCGACTTACCTGGCAGTGCCAGGGATAGGCCATCGCTCCCGCTTGGATTTATAAAGTCTTGTTGACTGCCCTGAGAAGGCTCCGCAATACTGTTGCCTTCCCAAGATGCAGCTTGCAAAGGGAGATCCACACGTCTCAAGTTTTCATCGTCGCTTACAGCCCCGTCGTCCCTCTGTTGGGGCGAAAACCGCTGAGAAAGCTGCCGGACCGATGGGCTATTCTGGTCTTTGTTGGCTGAGGAGATCTTGGACACCTTCCTAGTTAAGCTGAGGGATCTGGCAGGGGGACGATGTGTTTTTTGACATGTGGGTTGGGTGACATCTCCTTTCCCGGGCAGTTCCGTGCCTCCCTCTTCGCTAAAAGCTTTTGCATTCCAGTTTCCCAGTTTCCTAAAAGACACACTCCTGTATATCCGAACTTTTCTCTCGGCATCTCTCTCAGCCATTGTTTAAAACAAACACAACCGAAGAAGAAAGTGGGGGGAAGGTCACGTTTACTATGAACTTCCACAAAAAGCTTCAAAAAGTCTCCAAGAAATAAGTTAAAATACATTCAAATCTGTAATCCATAGAGAAGAAGCCAAGTCTCCGAGACTATAGTATCCCATCTAAGTTTCCAAAAGATTGAGCTGAAGAGCTCTGGGCAGACCGGCGATAAATCTTCATCTTTTAGCAATTGAGGCAATTAATTCCACTTTAGTTCCTGTTGGTTTTCCAGCAGAAAGATAAAAATCGCAAGAGGGGGGGGGAGAGAAAAGAGAAAAAAAAAAAAAAGTTTACACAAAGTTTCCTTGACAACTGTTTAACCCACGGATGTCTCTGGTTCAGCCCCGGCTTTCAGACGTAGCCATCACCCGCTGTTCGGCTAGAATAATGGACATTCCGCGTTGCGTTGCATCGTGGTGACAAGCCCCTGTTGTTGCTGTCGTATCCCAGGCTCGCACATTTCTCAAAAAAAAAAAAAAAATTTGCATTCGTAAAATAATCCTTTGGTCTTTCCGGTCTCTTGTGTGTTGATTTCACGTGGGAGAAAAAGCTCTGCAGCCAGCTCGGCGTGGGTTAAAAGAGGCGAGGTTGAACGCGAGAGTATGGGAACATTTTTCGATCTAATGTGTCTCTGGAAAAAAAAAAAAAACAGAATTGTTACAAATAATAAAAAAAAAAAATGGAAATTGTGAAGATTCCCTCTCCTATAGTGTAACCTGGACCGTGATGATACTCCATTTACTGCAGTGCTGCAAATCTCAACTTTTTTTTTTTTTTAATAATCAAATAGGGGAAAAACACAACAGATTTTTTTTTCTCGATCTTTTTATTTTTCTATTTTTACAAAAAGTTGCATTTTAGCTCCCCCCTCTGGACATGAGCTGTATGACAACTTTTCTCATTATAATTAAGCCTACATTTTATTTCTTTTTTTTAATCCGAACAAAAAAAATATTTCTAAAAAAATTGGTAAAATTAATGATTTGTCAATTTTTTAGATTATCGACTCATTTTGCTGCGCAGAAGACATGTTCTCTATTTAGTCTGTGGCAAAAGCCTCAGAGGGATTGCTGGGACTTATAGTCCCTGTAGAGGGTCAAGCATTGACTCGCAGATGAGGAAGTGATGTCATCAGGAAATATCTATATACAGAGCATATAGATAGACATGAACATCCAGATCTGTACGATTAGATTGCAAGCTCCATAGACAAGTTCCTTTAAATAACTTGATTATGTATTACACCCCCTCCTTTTAGAAGGCCGAGTGCCCAATACTGAACAAACAAAGACGCAACTTATTACGACTCACAAAGTGCCAAACCAGAAATTTACAATTTACGTGATTATACTTCCCTTCTCTGTCAGCAGCTTTCATTGATCACCATGCCCTGAGGACCACCAATAGCAACGAAAAGCAAAAATGAGGTCCCAGGTACGACGCGGTGCTCACTTTCAAAAATAGCTCTCCTGCACAGCAAGTCCTAGGTGGCTTCTGGAGCCTGGCAAGGAAGTGACCCGTGGAGTCATCTCTGGTGATTGTGCCTGCAGTAGCCCACAGAAGAGGGCTTCCGATCCCTAGGGGCTACTGATGTCACAGCGGCGTACACCATGACATCAGCATATGTCACCTGTCAAAATAAACACCTCAGCTTCCTCACCTCTCCAGTTGGCCTGGGGTCGTTAACTATTAAAGTAGAGTAAAAAAAAAAAAATTCTAAAAATAAGGAATTTTTCTAATGTAAAAAAAATTTCAAAAATTACAAAGTGGAAATTTTTAAAAAATCCATCTAAAATTAGAAATCGACTAACGTTTTCTCGAAACATACGGATCGTAACTTATAAAAACTTCCTTATGCAAATACCCCGCAGCCCCCCTCCCTCTCCCGCAGTTATGATGTCACCCCCCTCTTTACAAGGGGGACCTGCATCACAGTGGGAGACTGTAGATTGCTAAATATTTTGCAACCCGAAGCTTGCCTCAAACTCCTGACATAAGGGGGGGGGGGGGTGCAGGAGAATGAATCAAAAAGGCCCCTTTCTCATAACCTTTAAAATTAAAACATTTCTGCCCAAAAGAAAGTAAAACTTTCTCCTTACTGTAGAGAGGGGGGGTCTATAGGCTGAGACTTGACGATCCGCTCCGTAACATAAATCTGGATCCAGGAATCCCGAAGGGAAAAGAAAAAAAAAATTGCAAAAATGTTGCAAAAATATTGACTTAAATCGGAACAAATCCGGGATTTTTTTGGGAAAAATTAGGCAATTTTTGGAAGCAAAACGGCCACGAATCAGCGTCTTCTGCTCAGGTTCAAAGTTTGCATTGTCCCCTATGAAGAAAATACAAAGAACAGAGGAGAACAGAGGAGAGCGCCCGCTCCTTACCCTTCAAATCTTTCCTCCAGTTCTAAATTTCAGAGGCTGCAGAGAGTCCAGGAATTTGTGTGCACCATTGTCAGCACCACAAGCGGGGGAGTCCATGCATTGCAAAAGTTTCAGGTCCCCTAGATAATGTCAGCCCTGGGGGGCTCTGGCACCCCTCCTGGCTCCTCAGGATACAATGTATCGCAGACCACTGCCATGTAGACCTGTTGTGGAGACCCCGCCGCAGCCTGGATACAGGAAGTGCCCCCCTCCTCCCCTATTTGTGCACTTAGATGGAATGTGCCAGGCTCTTCTCCTACACAGCACAGTTGAATAGCTGTAACCCTTTCATTGCCTCCATATACCCTGAGCTCAGCTCTCCTGCAGATACTCTGCGGCTATAGTGTTACATGTTGCAATGATCTGCAGCCGCCTGCAGGGAGGGAAGTTCCTATGAGCCTGGAGCAAGGAGCTGATCTGCAGGATGGATGAGGAATTATGGTGTCTAGTACAGGAGGGGGCGGGGGATGACACAGGGGGTCTCACTTTGGGGCAGAAGTTTTTCAAAAATGGCAGCATTTTGCAGAACAAAATTGTGGCTATACAGAATAACTGTATGTGGAGCGCTCCTATACATTACAGCTCCGACGGCTCAACTCACAATTCTGTAATATAATAATCACTTACCTGATTAATGCCATATTATACACTGTGATAAGTAATGTTATGTATGTACACAGTGACTGCACCAGCAGCAGAATAGTGAGTGCAGCTCTGGGGTATAATACAGGATTTATTTGCAGTAGTGCCCTCTGGGGGTGAGAAGGAAGTATTGCGGTTTACAAAAAAAACAAGCAAGAGTAAAACAATGTAAATGAGATGTGAATAGTGACAATACTTATACCTGGTTATACCTGGTATGTGGTGCGCTGTCTATTTGGGGCGCTGTAGCTTTAAGACACAAATCCCATATCTCCTTGGCGCAGTGCACACAGTGGATTCTTTGATGGGGCATTGGCAGGCGCTGCACACACATTACCTGGAGGTGTCAGATAACGGGGTTAGGACTACAGGCCATTCCCGAAACAGTCTGTACAATGTGATGGGAGAGGTCATGTCAGTCTACAACCTGACAATGACCGAAAATCACATGAGTTGCCTTCAGTGCTTACATGTGATCATGTGACATTACAGGCCCAAAGCCTGAGGCTGCAGTGACTGTGTCTGGTCTCCATGTCAACATAGCCCTAAGCAGAGGAGATGAGTAGGAGCTGGCAGTAGTGCACCCTCAGGCTTTGGGCCTACAGCTCTGGCCTATTTTACACATACCCTTATCTAAAAAAATGTAAACTATCCAAACTAGGCCCCTAAGTCAGCAAACCCCAGTTTAGGCGGGGACTTAAAGGGGTGTTCCAACAGCAAGTTATCTGTGGACCCACTTTACAGATCTCTAGTTTACTAATATGTACACCGCTGGCCATCTTAAAGGCAAGGGCTGTCATGTGAGGCAAGAGCATGTCCATGATGTGGAGTCTGGCGGACATGATGTGCAGAGTGTGAACAAACAAAAGAAAGAAAGTTGTACCAAAAAAGTTCAAAAGTCAAGTGAAAAAATCCACAAATAAAATCCATGAGGAATTAATGAGGCGTCCGGACAGTACGGAATTGTGCGGGAAGTACGGGACTAAGACTCTCCACCCGTTTATGAGGTCCAGGCCCAGAACTTTACAATGTCTCCTTTATGTCCGGGGCCATGTCTAGTGAAGGGTTAATCCAAATAAAAAATCTTTTGTGTCTGTAACGAGACAAGAAAGACTCTTCTGACAATCCATAGGGCATTGTCTATGGGGTCAGCGCTGATCAGACCCACACAAAGGGACTCACAGGACACAAAGGGTGGTCAGGTTTGAAAAATTCCTGGTTTGGCAAAATTGAAATCATTCAATTTCATTGGACAATGAATTGTCCATTAGTCCGGTGGTCGTGAGTTTGGAAGTTTATTGGATTCTGGAGGCTATATCACAGATGGCCTCTAGAGGCAGCGCTCTATGCACTATGCGAAGCCTATAATGGACATGGGTGATGTCACACATGGCACTTTTTAGGCCGTTTTTGGGCCGTTTTCAGTTAGTGCATGTGTTTTTACGATCTGAAAACTAAAAACGGCCCAAAAACAGCCTAAAAACGCCATTTGTGACATCACCCTAAGGCTAGTACAATATATAGGGGAACATTTACTTACCCGGTCCTGTCGCGATCCCCGAGTTGCGTTGTCCGACGAGGATGAAGTCCGGCGTGATTCACTAAGATCGTGCGCCCGAGATCCTGCATGTGTGGCTTCCCCGCTGAGGTCTGCCAGAGTTCACCTTCTGCTTCCCGATGCATGTAAGTGCATTGTCTTGCGACACAATTTGAATTTTAAATCCTGCGCTTTTTTCAAATCAGTCGGATTGTCCGACGTTCACGCCCCCCGAATTGTGTCGCATGAAAGTCGTTGCAAAATCCGATTGCGTGCGTCAAAAATCCCTGTTAAATGGGGTGCAAATTGGAAATAGTCGGGAAACCCACCGGAAATGCGGTGTGCGGACCCTTAGTAAATGTGCCCCATCATGTCCAAGGTGTTGTCCCCTTCCCCTGCTTAAGGGGGATAATATATGATGATGAGGGGCTTGTGAGCATTATATGTTGGTATTATTTGAGCACTGCGTGGTGATTTTATTGAAGTACACTATGGTGCTATTATTTGGTTACTATCTGATAATTTTATTAGTGCAGTGAATGGTGATATAATCTGAAGACTGTATTTTACTATAATTTCAACCATGTGTGGTATTTTTTTGAGCATCGTATGACGGTATATTTTAAGCACAGTATAATGGTATTGGTTGTGAACTATGAGGTGGTTATATTTAATTAGACATAATGGGGGTCAATTACTAAGGGCCCGATTCGCGTTTTCCCGACGTGTTACCCGAATATTTCCGATTTGCGGCGATTTTCCCTGAATTGCCCCGGGATTTTGGATCTTGGTGCATTGGAACGAACGAAAACCTGACGGATTCGGAAAAACCGCCGCATTTAAAAAAAAAAATGTGTCGCGAAAATTGCACTTACCTTCACCAGGTATAGGCCGGTGAATTTCAGGGCATTCCAGCGGGGTCTCGGCGGACTTCAGCGCAGCAGCGCCATCTGGTGGACATCGAAGGAACTACCTTAGTGAATCCCGGCCGGACCCGAATCCAACGTAGAGAACGCGCCGCTGGATGCGAATGGGCCGGGTAAGTAAATCTGCCCCTGTATGTCACTGTATGATCAGTCACTGTATAGTATTATTAGCCTTGTTATTTAGGGAATGGTATAGTTTAATTTAGGGATTATATAGGTGACATATTGGGGCACATTTACTTATCCGGTCCATTAGCGTTCCAGCGGCGGCTTCTCGGACGAGTGTTCGGGTCTTCCGGCGATTCATGAAGGTCCTGCGCCCGATGTCCACCAGGTGTCGCTGCTGCGCCGAGGTCCGCCGAGTTGCGTCGGAGTTCACTGATCTCTTCCTGGTGCATGTGAGTATGGCCCATGCGACCAATTTTTTGTTTTAAATGCGGCGGTTTTTCCGAATCCGTCGGGTTTTCGTCCGCCGCGTGCATGCCAGCGCCGATGCGCCACAATCCGATCACGTGCGCCAAAAACCCGGGGCAATTCATGGAAAATCGGCGCAAATCGGAAATATTCGGGTAACACGTCGGGAAAATGTGAATCGGGCCCTTAGTAAATGACCCCCATTGATTGATCTGCCTGGTCCCTATGTAAATATGTCACGTTCTGGGGCCCACAAAAAAGCGGACATGTGTTAAAAAACAAAAACAAATAACATTTCGGCAGAAATAACTGCCGATGGTGACTACAGGGAGCGTGAGGTGAAATCCAAACCATAGACCCTGACTGGGTGACAGGCATCTACATGTGTACATTGTGACCCCCGAACCTAAGAGAAGTAACTTATGGACCTCCTTAACTTCATGGGACAAAGCATGTGCCACGCAAAGTGTAACTATGAATATCCTCCGGGTGTGGAATACTACTCAAAAGTGAAAAATCTAATGTCAGGTTGATCCAACTGTAGGGAAATGCCTCAAGACATGGGAATGAGGTTGTTTGGGGCATGTGGCGGACCATGTGTCTATATGACCTCCCTACAATACCTGGGCAGGCCTGTGTCACCAGGCAGGACAGGTGGCAGCACCGGTTCCACTTGGTGGGGGAACAGGAGAGGTGTCAGCATCTACACACTGCTCCCAATAATAATAAAAAATCAGTACTCACCTTCTGCCGCTCCCCACAGCTCCTTTTCTCCCTGGGATTCTTCAGCACTAGAGCTGGCAAAGCCAAATCCGTGTGCTCTGCCTCGCGCGCGCGCTATGACATCATGAGGCGACGTCATAGTGTATGTGCGGGCAAACCACACGAACTGGGCTCTGCTTGCGCTACTGCTGAGGAATCCCAGGATACCTATATACTGTTGGGGCAGTGGATACCTATAAATTGAAGAGCAGTGTGCTGGCTACCTATATACTGGGGGGAGGGGCAGTTTGCTGGATACTATATACTGGGAGGGCATGTGCAACACAGAAAAGGTGAAAGAATGGACTCTACCTGCCTGGTTCTCACTGTGCAGCATGGAGGAGGAGGTGTGATGGTGTGTTTGGGGGGGGGGGGGGTCTGCTGGTGACACTGTTGGGTGTGATGGTGTGTTTGGGGGGATCTGCTGGTGACACTGTTGGGTGTGATGGTGTGTTTGGGGGGGATCTGCTGGTGACACTGTTGGGTGTGATGGTGTGTTTGGGGGGGATCTGCTGGTGACACTGTTGGGTATTATACTGAACCAGCCTGGTTACCACAGCATCTTGCAGCGGCTGCTATTCCATCCTATTTGCGTTTATATGGACCATCACTTATTTTTTAACAGGACAATGACCACAAACACCTCCAGGCTGTGTAAGGGCTATTTCACCAAGAAGGAGAGTGATGGGGTGCTACGGCAGATGACCTGGCCTATACAGTCACCAGACATTAACCCAATCAAGATAGTTTGGGGTGAGCTGGACCGCAGAGTGAAGGCAAAAGGGCCAACAAGTGCTAAGCATCTCTGGGAACTCCTTCAAGACTGTTGGAAGACCATTTCAGGTGACTACCTCTTGACGCTCCTCAAGAGAATTTTAAAAGTGTGCAAAGCAATGATCAAAGCAAAAGGAACCTAGAATATAAGATATATTTTCAGATATTTCAGACTTTTTTGTTAGGTTTATTATTCCATGTGATAATTACAATTTTTATAATCATGAAAATTTAGAAACCTCTTTGATATGAGAGGTGTGTCCAAACTTTTGGTATGTATAGTGATGTATATGCACAGTGTCGGTCTGCTCCCTGCTCATCTAAGAGTATGTGTTGGGGTACTTCTCTATGTTATGCTGATGCACAGTATCAGTCTGCCTCCCTCTCTCTCTCTATAGATGTATGTGTGGGGGTATTATGTATAGTGAGTGTAGCACATTGTCAGTCTGCTCCCCGCTCTCTGCTCTATATGTCATGTGTGTGGTATTATAGTAATTGATGTATGCACATGGTCAGTCTGCTCTCCCTGCCTCTCTCTATAGATGTATGGGTGGGGTATAGATATTATTGATTGTATGCCACGTGTTCAGTCTGCCTCCCTGCTTCTCTCTAGATAATGTTGTGTGGGGGTGATCTATGTATAGTGATGTATGCCACATGTGTGGAGTCCTGTCTCCCTGCTCTCCTCTCTATAATGGTATGTGTGGGGGTATATAGTTTATGTGATAGATTAGCACATTGTCAGTCTCGCCCTGCTCTCTCTCTTAGATGTATGTGTGGGGGTATATATATATGTATAGTGATGTATGCAGTGTCATTCGCTCTCTGCTCTCTCTCTATAATGTATTGTGGGGTGTGGGGGTATATATATGTATTGATTATCACAGTGTCAGTCCTGCTCCCCGTGCTCTCATGATTATGTTGTGGGGTATACTATGGTGTATAGTGCTGTATGCACAGTCAGTCTGCCCCTGCTCTCTATAATGTATTGTGTGGGATATACTATGTGTTAGGATGTTGCCTAGGTCCGTCTGCTCGCTTGCTCTCCTCTGCTAAGATTGTTGTGTGGGGGTATACTATTGTATTGAGATTATGCACATGTCAGTCCTGCTCCCCGCTCTCTCTATAGATGTATGGTTGTGGGGGTATATGATATGTGTATGATTGATTATGACAGTGGTCATCTGGCTCCCTGAGCTCTCTATATGTATGTGGTTGGGGGTATCATATATTGTGATGTATGCACAGGTGTCGTCTGCTCCTGCTCCTCTCTCTCTAGATGTCATGTTGTGGGGGTAATCTATAATAGTGATGTATGCACAGTTCATTCTGCTCCCTGCTCTCTCTATAGATGTTGTGTGGGGGTATATTATAATAGTGATTTTATGCACATGCCATGCATCTGCTCCCTGCTCTCTCTATAGATGTATATGTGGGGGATATATATATAGGATGTTGCACATGTAGTCTGCGCCCTGCTCTCTCTCTCTTATGATGTTGTGTGGGTATATATATGTTCGATGAATGTAATGCACCTGTCAGGATCTGCTCCCTGCTCTCTCTCTCTGCTATAGATGTATTGTGGGGGTATATATGATAGTGATGTATGCACAGTGTCATCTGCTCCCTGCTCTCTCGTCTTATATATGTATGTGTGGGGGTATATATATATAGTGATGTATGCACATGTCATTCTGCTCCCACTGCTCTCTCTCTATAGATGTATGTGTGGGGGTAATAATATAATGTATAGATGAGTATGCACAGTGTCAGTCTGCTCCCTGCTCTGCGTCTCTATAGATGATTGTGGGGGTATATATATTATGTAGATTGATGTATGCACAGTGTCAGTCTGCTCCCTGCTCTCTCTCTATAATGTATGTGTGGGGTTATATATAGTATAATGCTGTACTGCACATTGTCATCTGCTCCCTTCTCTCCTCTCTATCGATTATGTGTGGGGTTAATATAATGTATAGTGCTGTATGCACAGTGTCATCTGCTCCCTGCTCTCTCTCTATAGATGTATGTGGTGGGGTATTATATAGGAATAGATAAAGTTGCACATGTCATTCTGCCCTCTCTCTCCTCTACATGATGTATGTGTGGGGGTGCATAGATGTATAGTGATGTTATGCACGTGTCATCTGCTCCCTGCTCTCTATATAAGATGTATGGTGTGGGCTATAGATGATAGTGAGTATGCACAGTGTCAGTCCTGCTCCCTGCTTTCTCTTAGATGTATGGTGGGGGTATCTATATGTCTAGTGATGTAATGCACATGTCAGTAGTCTCTCCCTGCTCTCTCTTAGATTATGTGTGGGGTTATTATGTATATATGGTATGCACATGTCAGTCCTGCCTCCCTGCTCGCCCCTCTCTCTATAGATGTATGTGTGGGTTATTATATGTATAGTGATGTATGGCAAGTGTCCAGTCTGCCCCGGCGTCTCTATAGATGTATGTTGGGGGTATCTAATGGTAGATTGTTTATGCACATGTCAGTCTGCTCTCCTGCTCTCTCGTCTATGATGTAGTATTTGTGTGATATATATGTATAGTGAGTAATCCAGTGGCAGTCCCTGCTCCCTGCTCTCTCTCTGTAGATGTATGTGTGTGGTGTATGTATATGTATAGTGATGTAGGCACAGTGTCAGTCTGCTCCCTGCCTCTCTCTATAGATGTATGTGTGGGGTATATATTGTATAGTGATGTAATGCACAGTGTCAGTCTGCATCCTGCTCTCTCTCTAGAATGTAATTGTGGGGGTAATAGATATGTATAGTGATGTATGCACATGTCAGTCCTGCTTCCCTGCTTCTCTATAGATGTATGTGGTGGGGGTAATATGTGTATAGTGATTTATGCCAGTTAAAGTCTGCTCCCTGCTCCTCTCTATAGATTATGTGTGGGGTATATATGTGTAGAGTTGATTATCAAAGTTTCATGTCTGCTCCCTGCTCTCTCTAGAATGTATGGGTGGGGATCATATATGTGTATAGTGATGTATTGCAAGTGTCAGTCTGCTCCCAGCTCCTATAGATGTTGTTGGGGGTATATATATTTTAGTGGGATGTATGCACATGTCGTCTGCTCCCTGCTCTCTCTATAGATGTAATGTGTGGGGGTATATATGTGTGATAGTGATGTAATGCCACTGTCATTCTGTGCTCCCTGCTCTCTCTTAGAAATTATGTGTGGGGGTATATATATTGTAATGATGTATGCACATTTGTCAGTCTGCTCCCTGCTTTCTGCTTTGCATGGCTCCCGGCTGCTGCTATGGTGATTCTCACAGGAACTCACATTCCTCCGCCCCTATTCCTGGGTACGTTTTTCTTAATAAGCCGCCAGAAAGGCGTATTACAGTGCGCTGATGATTGGCGGTATATATGCTACCTGGCGTTTCGCAAAGTCCTGGAACTAATGAGCCAAACCAGTTCCACAACAAAGGAGAAACTCTTTGAGAAACCTCATCATGTTCTCCTCTCTGGCCAGAGGTTACTTACATCATATCACAACATTACACCCAGGAACACATGCCTGGAAATCCCACCGGATCATAGTCAGAACCAGGGGGCACAGGGCAGAATGAACGGGGCAACAAGTAGTAGGGGGTGCTGTACGATATATATAAACGGGGTGCCGAATGTTATAAGAGGTGTAACTGTGCCCAGCATTATGCAAGATCAAGACATACTATAATGTCACACTGTGTGTAATTATCGGTTACGTGCCATCACTGTGTGGAATTATCGCCTGTACTGTGACCTCACCTGTGTTTGCTCCCGTACTGTAGATCTGCGTAATATTACCTGTACTGTGACAGCACTGTGTGTATTATCCCGTACTGTGACATCACTGTGTGTCTTATCCATTCACTGTAACACACGTTGTATATCGCCTTTACTGTGACTCACTGTGTGTAATTTCCTTCCTGTGACTCACTGTTTGTATTACCCTGTTACTTGACATCAACTGTGTGGTATTATCCTGTACTGTGGACATCACTGTGTGTATCGCCCTGTACTGTGACATCGGTGTGTGTATTATCCCCTGTACTGTGACGCAACTGTGTGTATTATCCCTGTATTCTGTGACATCAACTGTGTGTATACTCTGTACTGGACATCACTGTGTGTATGATCCTGTACGGTGACATCACTGTGTGTATTATCCCTGTACTGTGAATCACTGTTGGTATTATCTTTGTGCTGTGACATCGCTGGGTGCTTATCTCTGTCTGTTACAGCACGGTGTGTATTATCCCTGTGCTGTTCCATCACGGTGGTATTATCCCTGTACTGTGACATCACGTGGTATTATCCCTGTACTGTTCATCCTGGTGTGTATTATCCCTGTACTGTGACATCACTGTGTGTAGTATCCCTGTACTGTGCATCACTGTGTATATTATCCCTGTCTTTGCTCACTGTGTGTATTATCCCTGTACTGTAACTGTACATCACTTGTG
>WNYA01001559.1:9878-67883 GCA_019512145.1 Engystomops pustulosus
AGTAAAAATGTGACCATAGACCGCTAGTGTACAGTAAACAAACCCCTGGCTCCCCCTATTTTGAAAGCCGATGCTTCTAGTTGTCCTTTTGGGGGGTAATTTTTACATGTCAAGAAAGGGCTGCCACAATTGTAGACTATACAGTAGTCTAAGACACTCCCCCCGATAAATGCAAGTGGACTCAAGGACCTTCAATGAGGTCATGACCATGTGGTCAGCCTTCCCCAAAGCATCAGTTTGATCACATGGTCATGACACCATTGGAAGTCGTTTAGTCGGCCTAACTTGCATCTCTTCATAGGGGAGCGTCCTGGAGTTTCAATGCACATGGCGGCCATTTTGTACGTTGAGAATTTGCTTCCAGAATGGACAAATGGGGTCCGCAGCTTTTGAAAGGGAGGACACCAGATATATTTACTGTACAATGGACGGATCACTTTATATTATTACCGTCTTAGCTTCTCCTCAGAGATTAATAAATGTATTTTCTAGTTTTCATCAGGCCAAAGAAAAGTTCAGAAAACAGGTGAAGTTTGAAGGTTTCCTGTACAGCGACCTCTCGGCACTTGCTTCTGATATCCCATATTTCCCTCCGGAGGAAGAACATCTGGAAGATGGAATACACCTGGTGGTCTGTGTCCATGGACTAGACGGTAATACATCTCAATGGGGGTCATTTACTAAGGGCCCAATTCGCGTTTTCCCGACGTGTTACCCGAATATTTCTGATTTGCGCCGATTTTCCCTGTATTGCCCCGGGATTTTGGCGCACACGATCGGATTGTGGCGTATTGGTTCTGGCATGCACGCAACGGAAATTGGGGGGCGTGGCCCAATGATAACCTGGCGGAATCGGGAACAACGCCGCATTTAAAAAAAAAAAGTGTCGCGGGACACGCGCTTACCTTCACCCAGGATGACTCGGTGAACTTCAGTGCATTCCGGCGGGCCTCGGGGAACTTCAGCGCAGCAGCAACACCGGGTGGACGTCGGAGGAACTGCCTTAGTGAATCCCCGGAAGACCCGAATCCTCCTCTGAGAACGCGCCGCTGGATCGCGAATGGACCGGGTAAGTAAATCTGCCCCAATGTGTCCTAAAGGAGTTTTTCCACACATATAGACTCTGTACACACATATTTACTGTACACACATATATAAACAGTACACACATATACACACTCTGTACACACATATTTACGCTATACACACGTATACATTAAACACATATACACTGTACAGACTCTGTACACACATATAGACTGCACATTCTTATACACTATACACACATATACACTGTAGACACATACACTCTGTACACACATATACATTGTACAGGAGGTCCCCTACCTAAAAACAC
Organism: Engystomops pustulosus; assembly: GCA_019512145.1. Classification (NCBI taxonomy): domain Eukaryota; kingdom Metazoa; phylum Chordata; class Amphibia; order Anura; family Leptodactylidae; genus Engystomops; species Engystomops pustulosus. The sequence goes on from WNYA01001559.1 coordinate 11,236, forward strand.
CCTACTTATAGACAACCTCTAGTTACAAACAGACCTCTGGATATTAGTAATTTCCTGTACTTTAGTCCTAGGCTACAATAATCAGCTATAACAAATATCAGAGGCGTCTGTAATGAAGCTTTAGTGTTACTCCTGGTTCTTACGACAACCCAACATTTTTAAAATAGAGACCAAAAAAATTTAGTCTGGAGTTACAATGATAAAAAATACAGTTCTGACTTACATACAAATTCAACTGAAGAACAAACCTACAGACCTTAAATATGTAAATTTTTATTTAAAGAAAATCCAAAAAAAACTTCTTGAGTTTCTTTTTCTTTCATCCGTTTCTGTTATATTTTGAAACAATGAAACAGTGGCGTAGTCGGTAGTCTGGTAGTCTGGTAGTAGGGCAGGAAGGTCCTGCCCGTTACTGTATAGTGCTCGATGCGGTCGGAAGCGGCCGCTCGAGCACTATAACCGGAGCGATGTGGCCGGAAGACAACCCCGGCGCACATCGCTCCATGATCTAGGATGCAAGCCCTGTCAAGACGGACGCGATCAGGAATCATTTTATGTTATGGTAAATTGTTTACCTCAAATGCAGAACGTCCCGAAAAGGATTTTTTTTTTTTGTTCATTTTTGATTTTATTGATTATTCTCAGATTATAAACAATGAAAAAAAACTAAAATTCTTGTGCAGAATGTATGACCATAACATTAGCCTGGGACCGGACATTCTGTGACCTTTTCACCCTCTGACTCCAGGTAACAGCGCTGACCTTCGACTGGTCAAAACATTTCTGGAGTTGGGGCTACCGGGAGCAAATCTTGACTTTCTGATGTCCGAAAAAAATCAGGTAAGTAAATCTCAGGAATAGTGGATGTATATAAATAATGGGGCGCATGTATCAGTCTTTTGGTTTGCCTTTTTAAACATTTTTTTGACTTTTGTTGGTGCTTTTGCTCATCTGCAACTTTTTTTGCACCTCAGACCTTAGTCTCTCTGAACCGTTGTCTATGTAGATGTGAAATCTACGGCCGCCCCTGACCAGGTGTAGAAATTAGCTACGAGCTGATTGACACTTTTTGCGACTTTTCTTTTAAAAAGTTGCAAATTTTACCAAAAACCAAACGTCAAATATATCAATAAGGAAAAACCACCAAAATACATAAAAGTCAAGAAAAAAAAGCCAGACTTATGATGCATGTGCCCCAAAATTCTGTCTAGTAAAAAATGAATTAGCACAATACTTTAGGATAGTGTCGGCCACCAGAATTGTAGCTGGACTTGATGCACTAAAAGAGAGTCTCCTCACACTGTTGTGCTTTAGCTCTTAACATTCAAACTCCTCCACAGCACCACTGTTGGACTAGAACTCCTTGGGCCTACGAGATAACATTTTAGTGGGGGCCCACCAGAACTTAGTAACCTCCAAACTGAGTTGTCATCTCTGGAACAGTGTTAGAGCCTGGGCCAACCGGAGGATCCTCTGATTCTCCGGTGGGCCAGTCCAACCCTGTGCAACCCCTCTCTTCTGCGTTGAGTAAAAGATGTAGCAAGTTACTGGTTGAATAGTACAGCTGCCACTCAGACTAGAGGGCAGGTGTGATGGAGCAGTTCAACCCCCAGAACACAGGGCACAGCAGTGTGAGGACCAAGAATAAGATTAACACTGTCATGGGCCCGGGGCTGTATGAATATTAGGGCCCCTACAAGCCTGGAATCACTTCCTACATCTGCTACAAGAATCAGCTCTTTGGGGAATTCTGTGACCTTTTCACCCTCTGACTCCAGGTAACAGCGCTGACCTTCGACTGGTCAAAACATTTCTGGAGTTGGGGCTACCGGGAGCAAATCTTGACTTTCTGATGTCCGAAAAAAATCAGGTAAGTAAATCTCAGGAATAGTGGATGTATATATACAGTGGGGCGCATGTATCAGACTTTTGGTTTGCCTTTTTAAAAAATTTTTAGACTTTTGTTGGTGCTTTTGCTCATCTGCAACTTTTTTTGCACCTTAGACCTTAGTTTCTCTGAACCGTTATCTATGTAGATGTGAAATCTACGGCCGCCCCTGACCAGGTGTAGAAATTAGCTACGAGCCGATTGACACTTTTTGCGACTTTTCTTTTAAAAAGTTGCAAATTTTACCAAAAACCAAACGTCAAATGTATCAATAAGGAAAAACCACCAAAATACATAAAAGTCAAGAAAAAAAAGCCAGACTTATGATGCATGTGCCCCAAAATTCTGTCTAGTAAAAAATGAATTCGCACAATACTTTAGGATAGTGTCGGCCACCAGAATTGTAGCTGGACTTGATGCACTAAAAGAGAGTCTCCTCACACTGCTGTGCTTTAGCTCTTAACATTCAAACTCCTCCACAGCACCACTGTTGGACTAGGACTCCTTGGGCCTACGAGATAACATTTTAGTGGGGACCTACCAGAACTTAGTAACCTCCAAACTGAGTTGTCATCCCTGGAACACCAGAGTGTTAGAGCCTGGGCCAACCGGAGGATCCTCTGATTCTCCGGTGGGCCAGTCCAACCCTGTGCAACCCCTCTCTTCTGCGTTGAGTAAAAGATGTAGCAAGTTACTGGTTGAATAGAACAGCTGCCACTCAGACTAGAGGGCAGGTGTGATGGAGCAGTTCAACCCCCAGAACACAGGGCACAGCAGTGTGAGGACCAAGAATAAGATTAACACTGTCATGGGCCCTGGGCTGTATGGATATTAGGGCCCCTACAAGTCTGGAATCACTTCCTACATCTGCTACAAGAATCAGCTCTTTGGGGAATGTCCCTTCTGCTGCTTTAAATCTGTGGTTTCAGGACCTTTGGAGGTCCTTCTCAGTCTTAAATTTGATGTGGAGTTTGGGTGGCCATAGGCCCCCTAGAAGGCTTGGGCCCCAGGCTGCTGCACAAACCGCCCTCATTATAATCCACTACTGGTGAGGACACAATCCTGGAATATTTCTCATTTCTGTAGCTTGACATGATCAAAGCTGCTAATAGATTCCCTGGTGTCCCTCAATGTAATTGTAGGGCTTTAATGCTAGAGACAGCAAACACATGAAAATATTAATAATATTAGGAAACACAATGTAGAATGTTCTGTAACGAGTCCGGATTTGTACCGATTTCTTTCTCCGTCTGTTCCAGAACGACACCTTTGCCGACTTTGATGCGATGACTGACCGGCTGATAGACGAGATTGTTCAGCACATTCAGTTGTATAACCTCTCGATTTCACGAATAAGGTGAGGAGAATCATCCCGCGCTGCAATGAGGAATTCAGAATTTGCTGAATACCAAAATATCTGTTTACTAGAAAATAAGGAACACAATGGAGCTCACATGTATATCCGTCACAAGACCCCGGACAGGATCCGATCCTGGTTCATTGCTTTATGGCAGATAAGAACCCGTCTGCTGTGAAAATAACTATTTTTATCACCAAATTGGAGACCATTAATTGGTGAATTTTAGCTCCGCCCAGATAATGCAGCAGGAAGTGTCGCTTTATGGCAGTTGTAATAATCGCTGACATAGAATTTTTCTTGCCAGTGGAGGGACATCAGTAGCTCCTCACTGTGAATGGACTTAATGGGAACCTTCATTAAAGGGAATCTGTCATCAGAAAGTGGCCTAAGAAAGTATTAACAGAATGTTGTCAACCAGCTGAACAGCTTCTCAATCGTGTTTCTTTCATGGCCCAGATTGGTGGCATCATCAAGAAAATCGACTTTGAGATTAGCTGTTAAGTGGTTATATAAAGTCAGAGAGGCGGAGTAAAGCCCCCCGCCCTCCACCTCTGAACACCTTCTGACATCATGTGTCGGACTCCAGGAGATCTGGTCAATGATGTCCCTGGACAAAGGACCATCAATTACAGTGAAGGGGGCGTGCTGAGACAGGGAGAGCTTGACTTCAGTGTTAAACTCTCCGCCTCCTTGACTTCATAAAAGCTATTTACATCTCACTCCAAAGTTGATTTTCTGGATGATGCCATCAGCTTAATGCTTGATAACTCACTGCTACTGGTTTATTTGGACGACTTCTGATGACGGGATCGCTTTAAGGTCAAGGTTCCAAATTTATCTTATTGCTGCTGGTCTCCAGTCTCTGGAGTCATAGGAGGGGAACGGCACCAGGGTTCCAGTGATATCAATCGACTCCCAACAAATGTGCACATGGTGAAGCCGAAGTTACTACATGATGAATATCGGACACCTCACTAGCCCTCACTAGGGGGATCAAGTGGATCCTCAAATAACACAGAAACCCAATTGGTAAACACTTGAAGACATGAGGGCAATTTAAAGGCCCCAAATCTGTAAATGACTGAGCAAAGAGTAAAAAAAAAAGATTTTTTTTTTTAATAAATTTATTTTGGTTGTTTTGCAGTTTTATTGGACATTCTTTGGGAAACATCATCATTCGGTCTGTTCTGACCCGTCCAAGATTCCGGTACTATCTGAACAAGCTGCACACGTTCCTGTCACTGTCTGGACCTCATCTTGGCACTCTCTATAGTAACAGCACCTTAGTTAGTACCGGTAAGATGGAGGGTGGTAGAATCTTTTATGTTTTATGTTTCATTGTATTATTTATTGTTTTATAGCGTGTTCACTAGATCATGGCAGCTATACAATGCCCACTTACCTTCTCACCTTCCACTACCTGCTCTACTTGCCATCTTTCACCTAATGCCTGTCCAACACCGCCTCCTAGTCTGACTCCTCTTCTACTTCCTATTATTCACATACTTCCGTCTACCTCCCTATTCTCATCTACCTCCTCCTCTGCTTTCCATTCTTCACCTACTGCCTGCCTACCACCCCCTCCTCATCGACCTCCTCCTCTACTCAGCATTCATCACCTACTTCCTGTCCACCTCTCTCTCCTCATCTACCTCCTCATCTACTTCTCCTCTACTCACATTCATCACCCTCCTCCCTGGTCCACGACTCGCTCCTCCTCATCATACTCCTCATCTACTTCCTCCTCTACTCAGCATTCATCACCTACTTCCGGTCCACACTCTCTCTCCTCATCTACCGCTCATCTACCTCCTCCTCTACTCAGCATTCATCACCTACTTCCTGTCCACCTCTCTCTCCTCATCTACCTCCTCATCTACCTCCTCCTCTACTCAGCATTCATCACCTACCTTTTCCTGTCCACTCTCTCGCTCCCTCCTCCTCTCCTCATCTACCTCCTCATCTACCTCCTCCTCTACTCAGCATTCATCACCTACTTCCTGTCCACCCTCTCCTCCCTCTCATCTTACTCCTCATCTATTCCGCACTCTATCAGTGCATTCATCAACTTCTTCCTGTCTCTCTCCCCCTCTTCTCTATCTACCTCTACACACCTTCTCTCCTCCCTCCCAGCATTACATCAGCCCCTCTATCTCCTGTCAGCACCTTCTCCTCCTCATTACCTCCTCGATCTACCTCCTCCTTCTCAGCATCAGAATCTTCTGTCACCCATACTATCCTGCTCCACACCTCCTCCTCCTCAGATACTTTCCTTCTTCAAACTTACTGTCCTGTCCCCTCTACTCTACATCTCTCATACCTAACTGACTGTCCACCTCCTCATCTGGCTCTATCCACCTCCTTCCTCTCAGCTCTCCATTCTTATACCACTCTGTCCAGCTCCTCCTCCTCATCATACACCTCCTCCACTTTCCCCTTCCCCTCCCACCATCTCTTACGCTAGGCCTCCGCTCCTCTCCTTCCACCATCACCCTCCTCCACTACACCTCTCCTTTTGTTCGGGTTACACTGTTGACCTTCCCAGTCTATGTTATAGAGTGGGGGTTGTATCTTTCTGATGCGGTTTATGATATTGCACATCGCAAGGCTAGTAGGAAATACTTCCTTCCTCAATAGGGCCTTACGACATGTGACATAACTGTGTGCATTATGCATCCAACATCCATGGCTCACACACCACAAGCATGCTCGGCGCCCTAGTGGGTGTAAGCCCTCTTATGTGCCAACATCAAACACCGGTGGCCAGCACTAAAATGACTGCCTGCATGGGGCCATACACATTGGATCTGTCTAGCGGACATCAGCTGGTGGCAACACACGCAGAGGCTCCGTCATATAGCAGGATCTGTAAAGGTGGTAAGTAGTCCTCTTTTACAGTGATCCAATAATTATATATCTCTGCAATACTGTGAACGTTGAAGCATAATTTAAAAATGATCAAGACTCCCTTGGGTGTAAAGCCCCTGGGAGTCTAGAATAAGACAGTAAAAAAAATCTAACAAAAAAAATATTTAAAAACTAAAAGTTCAAACGCCCCTTTCCCCAGAACTGATAAAATAAAATAATAATTAACTGTTAGGTATCGGCCACCTTCCATCCAAAAGTCTGATATATCATATATGCAATCGATATTTCCGGCAGTGAACCCCATAACTTGAAAAGCGCCCAACTTTCGAAACTTCACTTTTTGTTATTTTTATTTTGCAAAAATAAAAAAAGGGAGTACAAATTATCTTACAGTTCCAAAAATGGTAACAATAAAATCATCATCATGTCCCTCAAAATTGTCACCTCAATGGCTGTCCATGCGACAAGTATAAAATATAAATAGCGGCCAAAATATGCAAAATGAAGAAATTTTTTTGTACCAAAGGTTTTAATTTGAAACCTATTAAAAACCAAAATAAAACCTAATACTTAGGAGCTACTTAGGAAGTGCAGGGTCGCGGAACAGTTTTACTAATTCAACGTCTTAGAATGTAATTGTAGTTAAGCTTCATGTAAGAACAAGACTTTATCACATCCTATTATATTTCTTCCAGTTTGTGGCTTATGCAAAAATTAGAAAATCGGTTCTTTGCTGCAGCTGACGTTCAGGGACACGCGCGATCTGCGGAAATGCCGACTCCTCTATCAACTGAGCCTCAAAACCAGGTCTGTAGAGGTCATCACATTGTAACGGGGTGCACAGAGGATACACAGGTCCACCCTGATATCAAGATGTATCATGTGTCAATGGACAATACACTACATCACTTACTGTATCACCACCCACTGTATCACAGTCCTAAGTGCCTTACTTGTTATCAACCCCTAGTGGTATCACACCACCGTACTGTATCACCCCCTGCTTGTATCACACCTACTGGAATCGACCGATCCTAGCGTGTCACCACCTACTGTATCACCACCTACTGTATCACACCACCTACTGTATCACCCACCTCCGTCCGACTGTTATCACTGCACCTCCTGTTCACACCACCACGTAATCACCCTCCCCTTCTGTAGTAACCACCTACTGTATCACCACCTACTTATCCAAACCACACTACTGTATCACCCCCCTGCGTATCACCACCTACTGTATCACCTCCTAGGGTACTGTGGTCAACCACCTACTGTCTCACCACCTACTGTATCACACCTCTACTGTATCACCTCTACTGTAATCACCACCTACTGTATCACAACCAACTGTATCACCCCTTCCCCTTCTTTATACCACCTACTGTATCCCCACCTGGCTGTATCCACACATCCAAACTCCTGTATCACCCCCTGCTGTTCCCACCCACTGTAATCACGTCCTCATCCTACTGTAATCACACCACCTACTGTATCACCACCCAACTGTAGTACACTCCCTAGCGTGTCATTCACCACCCTACGTACATAGACAACACGTATCCCCCTGCGTATACCACCTACTGTATCACCTCCTTACGGTTCTCCTACGTCACCACTAACTGATCAACCCACTGTAGTCACCATCCTACTTATCACCCCTAGTATCAATCCCTACTGTATCACCACCATACTGTCACCCCTCCACTGATGTATTAACCAACTACTGTTAGCCACCTACTGTATCACACACACGTTACCTGGTACGACTATCCCCTACTGTGATCACACTAATGATCACCACCTACGTATCACACCTACTGCAACCTCCTACTGTATCAACTACGTATCACCCCTGCCCTCTGTGTAGTCACCACTACTGTATCATCCCCTTACTACCTAAGATCACCACTCTGTACACCACAGACACCTATGTATCATCCACCAACTGTATCCCACCACCAACGTATGCACCCTCCCCTTCGCTGTATCGACCACTCTACTGTATCAACACCGCCTGTATAAACTAAGTTCACACACCGTATCACCACCTACTGATCACCTCTCTACTGTATCATCAGCCTACTGTATACACGCACGTATCATCACCTACTTATCACCACGATCCCATCGACGTCATCCACTCACTGATCAACCTCGTATACCCTCGTAACCAATAATGTCTCACCACCCAGTACTGTATCACCTGCTGATCACAACTGCTCTCACTACGTATCACCTATGTACAAACCCCCGCGTCATCCTACTTTAATCCGACCAAAACATACTTGTACACATGTATCACCACCTAATGTATCACCACATGCTGTATCCCACCAACCTGTTCATCACCCTGCTCCCATACTGTACCCCACGTATCCCTCTCTGTATCATCAACTCTATCACCCTATCGGTATCACTCAGTCACTGTATCATCAATATCTTATCACCACCCTGGATCACTTACTGTATCACCCTAGCATAACTCTATGTTCACCACCTAGTCACATACGTGATCACATCCCAACTGTATCACCTGTTACCTCGTATACACCATACTGTATACTCCTACTGTATCACCACTCAATGTATCACCCACTCACTGTTCACCGCCTCTTATACCATACTGCTACACCCATACTGTTCATCCCTCTACTGTATCACTCCTACGTAAATCACCACCTACTGTAGCACCCTGCCACCACATGTTCACCTCGTTACATACAAATCCCCTTACATTCATGTTCCTGTTCACCATCCTACTGTTCACCCCTACTGTATCAACTACAACCAGTACTGTGATCAACCTACTGTATCACACCCTAGTATCCCCCCCCCCCCCCCCCCTTGACTGTATCACCCCTAGCACGCCTATGTAAATCATCCCCTACTGTTCACCTTCCTACTGTATCAACCACCTACGTATCATCCCCTACTGCACTGCACCCTTGATGTATCACCACTACTGTCTCAACAATCCACCTACTGTATCACCTCCTACTGTATCATCCCCAACTGTATCACCTCCTATGTATCACCACCTACTGTATTACAACCCTACTGTTCACCCCCTGCTTTAGATCAACCCCTACTGGCTTCACCCCCTACGTATCACCCTCCTAATGTATCACACCCCCTGCTGTTCAACTACTTTCATTAACGGTAGTCCACTGTATCACCATAATTCACCTGAAACGTATCTTCTTCCCCTACTGTATCACCCCTATGCCCCCTACATTCATCCTCTGTCAATCAACACTCACTGTTTTCCACTAGTATTCACTCCCACCTATGTACAACCCTCTATACCCTCTACTGTATCACCTCCCTCCTTCCTCTACGCACACCCCTCACCCCTACCGTGTATCCATCCCAACTGGTAATCCACCCCCTGTGCGTATCCACCAATGGACACCCCTGTGTAATCACAACTACGCAACCTACTGTCTTCACTAACAACTGATCATCCCTAACTGTATCACCACCTACTTGTTATCACCTGAAGAGTGGTTGTCTGTATGTGATCAGTTATAAGGATGCTCTTCTGTTCACATTATTACTCTGGAGGAACCAATCATGTCCTGCATCACACACAGACAACCAACTTTGAGTTGATGGCCTGCAGTTTAATAACTTTCTTTCTCTGCGGGGAGCTGTATGAAAGCTGGATTAACAGATTATAGCAGTTTAGGAACTCAGATGCTGAACTGTGTGTTCTATTAGTCATCCAAACCAACTTGAACAGACTTTCTCTTTTGACTAAATTCTTTTCTGTACCCCCAAAGTACACTAATAATTTGCAGCATCTTCTCTTTACATTGTGCTGTTCCTCCTGTCACGCTCATTATAGACATCTATGGGTGGTTAGTCAGTCTGGGGGTTGTCCCAGTCACAGTTCCCTATAATTCATGGTAATAGAGGGATAGGCAGAGGGGTCCAGCACATGGTAATGTGTTAGAGGACACAAAAGGGGCGAAACCTTCGTTATTAGTGTCTCCTCCCCCTTTAATGGTCAGCGACTGCAGAGACTAACCTGGGGCCACAGAAGCCCCTCCTGAACTCAGAGATCCTAATAGGGCCCCAGCATGCATGCTTTCCCACCTACTAGTAGCGGAAGAGCCAATCAGGTTCATGTGGGAGCGTAACATTGAGATTTGCATGGCACTCCCTCCCCCAACTGGTAAACACCCCACTTGACTAACTACACACAATGGAGATGGGGGAGAAAAGTAAAATTACTAATTATTATTAGAATGTTAAGGGAATCGACCATCAAAATCTATCCTATAACCAAGACATTACATAGATACAGGAATGTGTTATCTTCGTAATAGTTGTTATCCATGGCCTCTCCGTTCTAACTCACTTAAATTATGCTAAAAGCCCGAGGGCTCTGGTGGCATGTAGCAGACGCAATTCTATGTCCTGATAGCTCACAGGCTGTTACACACTGTGCATAAGCACTCATGATCCTACCACCCCATGTATAAAAAAAAGGAGAGGGAGGGGGAGGCTAAAACTGTGCAACCCTGTGATGCACAAGCATGGAGGTGCTCTGGTAACACCCCGAGCCATTCGCTGATAATTTGCATATTTTAAAAGTTGATTTTAGAAGAAAAGGAGGCCATGGATAACATATTAAGAAGATACCACCGTCCGGAACTCGATGAGTAAGTCCTGGTTTGTGGTGATGGTTTAGATGTAGATTCCCTTTAAATGAAATGTTCAAGTTGCAGGTCTAACTAAACCACATGTGGGGACAATTTCATGCTTTCGTTCATTTTTCTTGCAGATGCTTCGATATTTTAGAATGTGTTCTGGTGCCTCTCCACAAGATCGCTAGTCCCCGGTTTCTTCTGCAAGAAATCGCTGTGTTAAAAACGCCATCAGGACAAACCCGGGTAGATTCAGCGCCAAAAAAATCATTATCTTTTGTTGATGTTTTGTTTGTTGTTATTTATTATTGTTGCTAATGGATACTTTGCAGGATGAGGATTCATAGCTTTGTACTGGACCTATCCATCAACTGTGTATTCATCTGAATCCGTACCTAAAATCTATCTTTAACCTTGAAAGGGACCTGTCACCACAATTTTCACATAAGAGCTAGGTACAGGTTCCTATAGAGACCGAAACTAACCTGACTCCCCACATATGTTTCCATTACATCCCAATAAATACTTTATCTCTTATTTCCTCGGCATCAGAGCAGGCGTGTTTGTCCTGTTTGGCGGGCCCCTCCCATACACTCCTCACCCAGTCCCATAACCTCGACTCAGCAATGTCATGCTGGCCAGGTTTACATCATCCAGCCTCACTTTAACCTCCAACATTAGCAAACTTAACACCATGCATGTATCTATCACAATTAAATCACAGCAGCATCCTTGAAAAATCTACTCTCTCCCCCATCCTCCATGGATGTTATGATTGATCACATGAATCACAGCAGTCCCTCCATGAACAATCTACTCCTTCCCCAACTTCCATGCAGGCTGCTGTGGATTCATGTGATCAGATACATGCATGGGATATTACATTGCAGATGATAACAGGACCTTTGATGAGTTTCTCCTACAGCAACATTTCATAAGCCCTGAGACCGTCAATCAGGAGGCGTGCCAAAGCAGTACATTTTTATACATGACTCAATAGTGATGACTGAACTTACATCGCGTGATTGCATATACGTTTATCAAAAGACTGATTTTTGCAGTCTGGAAGGGCACCTGTCAGAATAAGGCAATGCTTGTTAATTAGTAGTTTTTAAGTGAAGACTTTATTGTGTGTGGGATTTCTCTTTAATGCTACAAAACAGCTGGGGGTTCATTACTAAGTGCCCCATTCGCGTTTCCCGACGTGCTGTACCCAAATATTCTGATTTGTGCCGATTTCCCTAATTGCCCCTGGGGATTTTGAGCCGAGCGCTTTGGATTGTGTGCATCGGAGCCGGCATGCACGCGATGGAAAGGCGGGGCCGTGGCCCCGACAAAAGCACCGAAGGATCGGAAACAAAAAACCGCCTGCAATTTAAAAAAAAAAAAAAAATGTGTCGCGGAGCTGTGCGTTATATCTTCACTAGGATAGGCCGGTTGAACTCAGCTGCTTGATGCTTGAGATGAGTCACAAGCTGAGAGGCTGAAAGGAAATACTATCACTTATAAACATAATTCTTCATTCGTGGGCTCGGTAGCATTTTGAACTCATGGATACTAGTGTGCCATTTAAAAGATATCAGACTATCTTTTTTCCAAAATGTACCCAGATTCACATTCTTGTAGATACATTTGTTATTTCTAGAAGGATTATTCATTAAAACTCCTTTGCCATCCTAGGACGCTATCTACACCGAAATGATCAACAACCTCTCCCTGCCAGTGATGGACGCCACGGAGTGCACTTTAATCCGGGCTGAATGTGTTCCTGCGCTCCCAATACTGCAAACCCCCTGATTGGGCGCCGCTCAACAGCGCTGTTCTTGATTCGGAGCTTTTTTCTTTTTGGAGAAAGTTTTCCCTCTGTTGCTGGTCTCAGCGTATTCAAGTAACGCCTTATTCCTACTCTAACAGGCTTCTGGAGAGAGAATTACATTTTGATGTCCTAACCAAAAAGTTTCGGGAAAGGTTTGGAGATCTTGAAAATGATCTTTTTCTGTTTCTCTCGTTTTGTCTCATTTTATGAGGAAACCTTAAGAGCTTTATACAGTTGCTGTTGATCTGCTCGTACTGTTCGAATTTCTCACAGGAGAAACCATCTCCCACCTAGACCACCAGGTACTCAGCTTCTAACAAAGTCTTTGGCTACACATGCTTGACTTGATCCGTGGCTCTCACTTGCCCCAGTTATACTCAATGTTTATGTTATATACACACAGTCATCCCTACCACCCATCCATGTGGCAGTAAGTTCGTTCATTGAATTTCTAGCTATCTAGGTCTCTAGAAGATTCCGCAAAAATGAGGGTCCCCCCCCCCCCAGGGGATTCCATCTACACAATTTCTTTACTGACAGTAATAGTTGTTTCACGCTCTCAGACGGTCCTTGAAACTCCTTACTTGGCTCCACGTGACTGAGATGCTTCCTAAGGGTAGACCACTTTGTAATAAGTTTATGATATTGTGGTACTGTGCCAGAATCTAGTGATAGCTTTGGGTCCGATGTTATCAGAGTACTACGTTACTGTTATGAATTAGAGATGAGCGGAACTGCCCGATCTCGTTGACGTGATGCTGTGTCAGAGATAGATGCTCGAACGTGACTCTGCTCGGAGGCGAGATGTTCGCCTGCTCGAGAGTCGGCATTTACGTAAGGAAATACGTTAAAGGCGTCGCAATGAAGAAAACAAATGAAAACAGTGACACAGGATCATTTAAGTGAAGAACACATGTGAAGAACACATTGCAGCTGTGTTCCGTACAATTGCGAACTTCCCGGAAGACATTAGTGTACCGACACGTGTGTTCTTCACATATATTGCGAAGAAAAGTATGTGAAGAACACTTTGCAGAGGTGAGTGGAAACATCTCAATTGTGTTCTTCACGTGTATTTTTCATGTGTTCTTGTCAGTGAAAACATTGCGAACCATCTGCAATGTTGTTATTCACATATATGTTGTATCTTACACAGTACTAACTGTGAGAACAGTGCACGTGAGCGCGCGTGCTTTCCGATATAAGGTTAGCAGATGATGGAACATTGACAATGTGTTCTTCATTCATGTGTTCTTTCAGTGATCTGCATTGTCTTCGATGACTATCTGTCTTCATGTTTTCTTCAAGTGTTAGCGTGTCTTCCCTTTCAATGTTGTTATTTCAATGTGTGTTAATTTCAGTGAAACATGCTCGAGTCGATCACGAGCAACTCGATGCATCGGGAAAAGTTCGACTCGAGGTCACTGAGCACCCCGAGCATTTTAGTGACTCAGCTCTAGTTATGATATAAGTATGAATCAGTGTTATGGTGGAACATGTCTATTGTAAACAATCATGAGAACTCATTGAAAGGTTTGGGGGATAAGGGACTTAAATCTGTAGGGTCAGTCCCTCTGGGACCTTTCAGCAGGAGGCGGATATGTGTCAGATTGGACTTCCATATGTCCACCCAATATTTTGTCTCCGAAGTTTCCAAGGAAGTCAGTGGGCTCTTTCCCATGCCGGTACTCACGCGACAGCTGGACCATAACGGACCATACAGCCGGAAACGTCCCCTCTGTGATTCACCAGCAGTAGGAACGTTGGGACCTCTATATTCTTCCTAATTGCTGAGGGTCCAGAGTCAGCCCCATACACTCACAGATTATACCCCAATCTGCAAAGCTCTTATAATAAAACCCTTTGAACATTATTGCTTAAGAATCAGAACTTGACAACCCCACAATTTCAGAACTTTTCTCAAGTGGAATTGGTTATCTTTAATTTTATCTTAACAATTATTGCTTGAAATAAAAATTTAGTGATTTCTTAAAACGGTATTTAAAAATTAGGGGATATACGGTGACTTGAGTTTGCACATATAACGAACACAGAAAAAGGCTGCATGCCAGATTGAGATTTTTCTTTTTATAACCAAACAAAGTGCAGTATAGCTCCACCGTACGTGAATCAGTTCCATCATACTGTGATTCATTGACAAGGCGTTATGTTCGGACAGGAGACATAGAATCTGGAAGGGAATAGGGGGTTTTCTTGTAAGTAGAGTCCCCTGTTTTTGTACTCTGGATACCCCCTTTAAAGGTTTGTCCCTCTTTTACCAGATTTCCCATGGCCGCTATGCTTTAATCTAATCCGTAAATGTTCACCAGTTATGTCAGCCAGTACTGGTACTAACTTCATTGCTGCCCTACAGACTCTCCGTGCTTCTTTGTTTACATGGTCTGGCTCTGATGACTAGGAGGGAGCGCGGCAGGTAGATTATGACTCATCCGCTCCCTCCCCCTTTGTTCACTCTTCTTGTCCCAGTCAGTTATGGACAGACAGTGAGAGAGAGGCCCATAGGAAGATACCATGAGGACGGCGGGGGAGCAGTGAGAGAAGGACGTCATGTGGTATATACGTGAAAGAGGGCAGCAATGGGGAGAACCGGTAAATGCTCGAAGCGCTCAAAGGAGGCAAAGACGAAGGTACACGCAAGACATGTCATGCGAAGAGATTTCTTAAAATGTGCTCACCCCTGTCAATAAATACAAAAGCAATTAAGTAGTTAGGAAGTAAAAAAAATCTTTATAGCACTTAAGGAGCTACCACCTCATTGCATGTTTTACTGGAGTGACCCAGCGAGTGACTAGAAGCCCCTCATATAATAAGCCCCATCCATATGGTTTGTTCTTGTGATCCCATAATGGTTACCTGTAATATTGTCCTGACTCCCGGAGCAGCACAACCGCACCGGGCGCCGCACCTCTCCCTTCTCTACCCACCTGTGGCTGGGGGCAGGGGGTGTGGTTTGGCTCGTTTCCCACCACTCTGATGGTTTCGCTTTCGCCTGCTGGTGCCGCTTTTGTCCCGAGGTCGCTGTAGTGGGCGGTGTGGTGTAATCTTTCGAGTACTTCACCGCTACCCTCTACGCCTTAGTAGTGTAAATGGCCCGTACTCCACAAGACCTGAACTTGCTACACAAACAACCTCTCACCTGTGCATTGGGTCAAAACGAAGGAATCCGTTATATGGAACAACTGCCCTTTTGAAGAAAAATTATAATTGGGAGCTGTTCTAAGTAGCGCGATTGTTAGTTTCGTTATTACTAACCTCGTATGTTTATGTTATTTTAGTGGCCTCGTGCAGGAGGAGCTGCCACGAGTGGACATGGATTTTTTGTGTTAAAATTTTCAAAAAATTGTTTTCTATTGCTTCTTACTTTGTTAATTTTACCCCACAAGATTATCTTAATTCCGATTCTCGCGACGTTTCTCCCTCCTTCATTGTCTTAAACTGCCTTTTATCTACTCTTCTCTTCCAGCCTGTCAATACCACTAACTCTTGGAAACTGCTACCACTTGAAAATCCAAGTATTTTGAGCTCCAAATTAATTTTTCCCATCTGTAAATAATAGAATCTGATGGAGGCAACTTTCAGCAAATGTTCACACTAATAATTTATCATCCACCAGTTCATTCAGTCTCAGCTTATTCCATCAAATCCGTCTTTCCAATTCACCTTGATTTTTCCTGGGTACGTCTGGTGTCCTAGTCGGGCATCCTTTATGATAATATCTGAATGTTTTTCTACAAAAAAAAATAACCCTTACGGGGATTGGTGTAGATTGGACGGCATGGCCGTGAGAGGAAAAATGTTACAGAAAACAAAATCTCCTTAAAAAAGAATATCTAAAAAACAACAAAAGTAAAGAATGTCTCCGAAAATCGAAAAAAAAAAAATTTGTTTTCAGTAAAACAGGCCAGGTAAGTGCGCAAGAAATGTCAAATACAAAGAGAAACCACACTTAACCTAACCTGATGACATCGACATACTCAGAACCGGCAGTTTTAGGACTTTTTAAATGTTAAAATACAAATAAAAAAACACATTTAAAGTTGTGCTTCCTTACCAGAAATACGTGGAACAAACCGTTTTCAACCCACATTAAACAATGGTGCAAATGAATTCTTGTAGATTAATTAACCTACTCTAATGAAGAGGAACACTCGCACCTCGCGTCAGATTTTGCTAGATTGATTTAACAATCCTCTTCTGCTTGTTCCCTCCTGTCTTTGTTTGCCTCTCGTGTTGTTCCTGGCAGTGAGCCTGATTTCGGGGTTACTCCTTGTAATGGGGGTCGGCGGTATCTCCTCACTCCATCTTGTGCTTCTACCTCCTCCCGCCACGTGATTGCTAAGGTTTTGTCTCTTATAAGACATTGTTAACTCCTCGAAGATTTCATTCTTATTTTCCCTGGTGCACTTCTCAATATTCCTCGCATGAGATTGGTGCTAGCAAGACACACGCATGCATAAGGCAACATTCACAGCTAGATTAATCATAAAGTCCATAAAACCGACATCCTTTACCCAGAACCCACATGAATTGATTTCTTATAATACAGACACGACACAGCATCACCACAGGCAATCATAATGCTATTATCTAACTAAGGATAAATCCCAATTTTATATATAAGTACGAACACACATACGTTTGCTGAAAGTAAAAAAAAAAAAAAGAAAAAAATAGAAAGTCGATGCTATAATGTATAATTTCACCAGCACTTAGAGTGAAAAATAGGCATAATGATTGTTAAAAGATGGTGAAAACTCTTCTGTCATTACTTATATCATTCAAAGACGATCGTTGTTTTTTTCTCACAGTTATTATAAAACGCCTACAACGAATCAGGTTGCTACCCATAATCCACATGCAATGAAAACTATTAGTAACCTTTGTAGCACACTCTAGTCTTCCGGTTGTGCCAGCTCTCCGACCCTAGCATTCGTCGATCTCTTAACCCAAACACACCTGAGGGACCCATTAATCCGGGCGCCGCTGATGCTCTTGCGTTTCAATCCTGACGGCTCTGGACCTACTTCAGCACTTTTTTTTTTGGGCCACCTACTGTTGTGGGGGTTCAACACTCTGTATTTAACTCGGTCTGGGAACTTGAGCTAGAGCTACAATAAAAATGATTAAAGCTAAATACTCCCATAGTATCGTATTCGTATCAACTAGACATCACAATTACTTGTCACAGCTGTTCCTAAACCATCATACCCCTAGTAAGTATACCTAGCCGAGTGACCCGTCACTCCTTCACAGAAGCTTTTCGACAAAGGTGCGTCATGAGGTGGAGATGTGATGATCTATTGTATTATTTATTGTTTTATAGCGTGTTCACTAGATCATGGCAGCAAAGCATGGCAGCTATACAATGCCCACCTACCTTCTCACCTTCCACTACCTGCTCTACTTCCCATCCTTCACCTTCTGCCTGTCCAACACCGCCTCCTAATCTAACTCCTCTTCTACTTCCTATTATTCACATACTTCCGTCTACCTCCCTATTCTCATCTACCTCCTCCTCTGCTTTCCATTCTTCATCTACTGCCTGCCCACCACCCCCTCCTCATCGACCTCCTCCTCTACTCACCATTCTTCACCTACTTCCTCTCTACTTACCATTCTTCACCTACTTCCTCTCTAGTTACCATTCTTCACCTACTTCCTGTCCACTTCACCTCCTCCTCTACATCCCTTTCTTCACCTTCTTCCTGTCTAGCTCCCCCTCCTCATCTACCTCCTTCTCTACTTAGCATTCTTCACCTACTACCTGTCCACCTCCCCTGCTCCTCTACTTTCCATTCTTCACCTGCTGCCTGTCCATCTCCCTCTGCTGATCCACCTCCTCCTCTACTTTCCATTCATCAAATACTTCCTGTCCACCACCCCCTCCTCATCTACCTCTTCCTCTACTTCCTATTCTTCACCTGCTTCCTGTCCACTTCCCCTCCTCCACCACTTTCCATTTTTCACCTACTGACTGTCCACCTCCCCCTGCTCATCCACCTCCTCCTCTACTTCCTATTCTTCATCTACTTCCTATCTACCTCCTCCTCATCTACCTCCTCCACTTCCCCTTTCCCTCCCACCATCTCTTACGCTTAGGCCTCCTCTCCTTCCACCATCACCTCCTCCACTCCCCCTCCTTTTGTTCGGGTTATACTGTTGACCTTCCCCGGTCATATGTTATAGATGGGGGTTGTATCTTTCTAGATGCGGTTTATGAAGAAAGAAAAAAAAGAGCAAAGAAAGAAGAAGGGGGGGCTCTGGCACCTGGGAACAGATATGCTTGGTTAGGGGGGAAAGGTTCCAGGAGCCTCAGGAGCCTGAATTTCCCAGTCGTGGTACCGCTTTTTTTTTTTGTCTTTCTTTCTCTTTTTTTTTTCCCCTTCTTCTCTTCTTCTTCTTCTCTTTCTCTCCGCCGGCTGTGGTGGGAGGGTAGGGGTTGGGTTCTCTGCTTCTTTTGTATTGTATAAAAAAAGGTTTGTTCATTAATGTTGATAATATATGATATTAAAAGAAGGGGAAAGGAGAGGGGGAAAAAAAGGGGGAATATTAAGATTGTATTATAGTTAAGTAACATTACAATGTTTTGTCGCTGTATTTTGATAAGCAAAAAATTAAAAAATAAAACATTTGAACCCAAAAAAAAGATTATGGCTGATCTTCATATAGGTATTATACCGTATATACTGCGGTATGGAAGATTCGCCTTTGCTGGTCGGAACAAGAGCATTGGTAACTGGTTGCAGACACTTTGCAACGACATGTACGTACAAGAAGTTTCGTCGTTCCTTTCAGTGCATAGTCAAAACTGGAGCAAACATTGCCCAAAATGATGCCCAAGTTTTTGATATTTTTGTGCCGTTACCTCATTGCCTCCCCCATGACGCTTTTATACATAAGAAAATATGAAGCTCCCTCTATCTTACAGACATGACAGCACCGATTGGTGTAAACCGTTGATTGCAGCTGGCGAAGCCGCTAACGGCAGTCAAGAGCCCACAGCCATGGGCGGCGCCATCTTTGTTTTGATTGTCCCTCCCTGTGACGCGATCCGGTAGAGATGATCTGACGCCTGACAGCCCTGGTCTCATTTCTGTGGATTGCAATAGATGATGTGGAAAATCCACAATACAGTACGGCAGTGTATGGTAGGATCACTCTGACAAGATACAATTGGAGAACCCTAGGGGGGGGTCTGAAAAATATCTTTAAAAATTACATGGTTTTGAACCCCGTAATGGGAAATATCCGAAATGCCACTTTTCGCTATTTGCAACATATAAAAATTTCATAAAAAGTGATCAAAAGTTGCACAGTCCTCAAAATGGTAGCAATGGAAATGAAGCTCATCGCCAAAAATGACACCGCACGCAGGTCCATACCCCAAAGTATGAAAACGTATTATGTTAGAGAAGTCGAGAGCGAACGTGAAAAATATTTTGTGAACACAGGTTTTCATTTTATAAACTGTATTAAAAAAAACAATAAAATCTGTATAAATCTGGTCTTCAGACTTGTACTGGGCCAGGAATAGCGGACACGGGACAAGTGAAAGACGTTAACAGAGCTACAAGAAAATGCGCAAATATTTTTCTCCACAATTTCCTGCATTTGGAATTTCTTTTGGTTTCCGAGTACACGGCATGGAATAATAAATACAATCACCCAAGAAGTACATTTGTTACGCAGGAAAATACACTCTGGTGTAGAAAGTGAAAGAAACATTTTTTTTAATGAGGGAGCAAAAATGGAACGAAAATGGGTTAAAATTTTTCTTTTAGAACTATCTCTATGGGGCACATTTACAACCATCCACTGGAGTTACAGAAAGTCCATTGCACGTGATAATGCGCTGCGGGGGAGGCACTAAGATCCTGGCCATATCCTGCATGTTGCATTCCCCGCTCAGGGCCCCGGAGTTCACCCTTTCTCTGGTGCTGTAAGTGCATGTCCGTGTATAATGCGCTGCGTGGGAGTCCTAAGATCTGCCGCCTGATATGCTGCATGTGTCATTCCCCGCTCAGGTCCCTGGAGTTCACCTTCTTCTTCCTGGTGCATGTAAGTGCATTGTCCGTGTTGTAAATGCGCTGTGGGGAGTCACTAAGATCCTGCGCCCGATATCCGCATGTGTCGCTTCCCCGCTCAGGTCCCGGAGTTCACCTTCTTCTTTTGGTGCATGTAGTGCATTGTCTGTGGTATAATGCGCTGCGTGGGAGTCACTAAGATCTGCGCCTGATATGCTGCATGTGCGCTTCCCCGCTCAGGTCCCCGGAGTTCACCTTCTTCTTCCTGGTGCATGTAAGTGCATTGTCTGGTATAATGCGCTGCGTGGGGAGTCACTAAGATCCTGCGCCTGATATGCTGCATGTGTCGCTTCCCGCTCAGGTCCCCGGAGTTCACCTTCTTCTTCCGTTGCTGTAAGTGCATTGTCCGTGTATTAATGCGCTGTGCGGGGAGTCACTAAGATCTGCACCGATACCTGCATGTGTCACTTCCCCGCTCAGGGCCCCGGAGTTCACTCTTCTTTCTGGGGCATGTAGGTGCATTGTCCGTGTATAATGCGCTGTGCGGGGAGTCACTAAGATCCTGCACCTGATATCCTTCATGTGTCGTTCCCCGCTCAGGTCCCTGGAGTTCACCTTCTTCTTCCTGGTGCATGTAAGTGCATTGTCGTTTTTATAATGTGCTGTGCAGGAGTCACTAAGATCCTGCACCTGATATCCTGCATGTGTCGTCCCCACTCAGGTCCCTGAGTTCCTTCTTCTCTCCTGGTGATGTAGGGCATTGTCCGTGTATAATGCGATGTGCGGGGAGTCACTAAGATCTGCCACCTGATATACCTGCATGTGTCCTTCCCCGCTCAGGTCCCCGGAGTTACTTCTTCTTCCCGGTGCATGGTAGTGCATGTTCGTGTATAATACGCTGTGCGGGGAGTCACTAAGATCATGTGCCTGATATCCTGCATGTGTTACTCCCGCTCAGGTCCTGGAGTTCACCTTCTTCTTCCTGGTGCATGTAAGTGCATTGCGTGTTATATGTGCTGTGCGGGAGTCACTAAGATCCGCACCGTATCCTCGCATGTGTCGCTTCCCCGCTCAGGTCCCGGAGTTCACCTTTTTTTCCTGGTGCATGTGTAAGTGCATTGTCCGTGTATAATGCGCGTGTGCGGGGAGTAATAAGATCATGCACCTGATATCCTGCATTGGTCGCTTCCCCACTCAGGTCCCTGGAGTTTCTCTTCTTTTCCTGGTGCATGTAAGGTGCATTGTCCATGTATAATGCGCTGTGCGGGAGTCACTAAGATCCTTCGCCCAAATTTCTGATGTGTGCTTCCCCGCTCAGGTCCCCGGAGTTCACCTTTTCTTCCTGGCATGTAAGTGCATTGTCCGTGTATAATGCGCTGTGCGGGGAGTCACTAATATGGTGTCACCCGTATCCTGCATGTGTCACTTCCCGCTCAGGTCCGGAGTTCACTTCTTCTTCTGGTGCATGTTTGCGGACAAATTTGACACAATTGCGACACAATTTGAATCTCAAATCCTGCGCTCAGTCCGAATCAGTCAGATCCCGACAGCCAGCCCCCCCGATTTCTGTTGCATGAAATCCGCACAATCCCAATCGCAATGCGACACAATCCACAGTTAAATACCTGGGCACAAATCCCGAAAACATCAGAAAATCAGACTAAAGTGCGCCTCGGACCCTTAGTAAATAAGCCCTATAACTTCTATCTCATATTAAATTCTAATTACAAGCAGCTTATTGCCGGGACCATAAGTCAGCATTACCATACCAAATATTAAATAACTTTAACTCAAATGAGTCTTAAGGCCAATCCTCAGGAATTACATAAATGTAAACCTATAAGGGAATCTACCACCAGGATGAAGGACTGTAAACCAAGTACAGCAATACTGGGTGTGTCCCGTCTGGCAGGATCTGCTCTTCTTTTAAGCTTCTTATGTCTGGTTTTACAATAAAAGGCTTATAAAATTAGCAAATGAGCCTGAGGGGCTCCAAGCTCCCATAGCACTGTTTTTCATTAAAAGAAGCTTAAATATGAGCAGATTCTGTCAGAGGGGGCGCCACACATTTATGTCATGCTTAATCATTCCTTCATCCTGGTGGTAGATTTCCTTTAAATGCTGTAATTGGCATCTAAGAGACTGGTGTCACATACCCTATAAAATCACCTCTGGAGGAGAAATTTCCAGGTATTGATGGGTTTTATGTCAGCCTATGGGCTGCTAAAAGCCTTGGTCATCCTTTTTTTAGTAACTTATTATCAAGTGTTATTAAAGTGATCAGGAGATTGGTAGATTGTAGTCGCCCCTGGTGCAAAGTGAAAAAAAATGGTTAAAAAGTCATGAAGTTGACCAACTATATAACAAGGTTATCAGCAACGGAGTGCCAAGACCCCACCGATACAAGGAGGACCCCAACAATTGAGGAGAAGAAAGTCCTGTAATGGGCGGAGCAGCCGGGAAGTATCGGGGTCGCCTGCACATCTCTCCTCATCACCATCACTCCCTTATACTGTGACAGGGCTACATGCACTCCCCATAAAAACTAATGCACCCCCATACAAATACATGCACCCCCATGACGCTAATGGAGCAGCACGATGCATGTGCAAAAATTAGCGATTTGGGTTTCCTTCCTGGTGGATTGCTGGGGACTTATTTAGTTATTGGTGGGGGCCACAGCAGTGGGGCCCCACTGATCTGTATGATCCAATGCCCATGTGTGGAGCTATCTTAAGTGCACAATGGGGGCAAGTTTACGATCCGTTTTCTGGCAGGGCGGGAACGGGCATGAGCACCTCGGCCCCACCGGATTTATTAAAGTCTTCAGGAGAAACAGAAGCTCAAATCTCTCCAGGTGCAGATTCGGATCCCTTAGCAAACCCCCTCCCCCACTTTATTATCCCCCCTGCATAATAGTTACTGCACATATCATTATGCCGCAATGGGTAGCCCCCATGAGGTCTGTAATACTGTACATATTACCCGCCACTATTTAAGCCCCTTTTTAGTGATTAGTGAATGGACCTATTAAAACTCCATGGGGGGGGGTCGAGCCATACCTGGATCCGAAATTTAATGAAGTCCAGGAGCCTTTATTTATTAACACTACCCTTTATAAAATGTGTCCCCTGATGTGCTCCCCGACATGATCTCCCTCTCGCCATGATGTCCCTCACCCGCACTAACGTGCTCTCCCCCGCACTGATGTCCCCCCCCCGACACTGATGTCCTCCCCGCACTAATGTGTCCCGCAAGAGTCCCCCCGCACTGATGTGCTCCCCGCAACTGATGTCCCTCACACACACTGATTCATGTCCCCCCGCACTGATGTCCCTCACCGCACTGATCCCTCCGAATGAGTGCCTCCCCCGCACTGAGCTGCCTTCCCGCACATGATGTGCCTTCCCCGATGATCGTCCCTCCCCGCTGATATGTGCTCCCCGCACTGATGTGCCTTCCCGATGATTGCCTTCCCCGCAATGATGTGCCTTACCCACGATATCCCTTCTCCGCACTGATGTCTCTCCCCCGCACTGATGTCCCACCACCGATGATGGCCCTCCCGCACTGATGTGCCTTCCCGAACTGATGTCCCTCACCACACTGATATCCATTCTCCGCAATGAGTGCCTCCCGCAAGTGAGTCCCCACCCGCCACTGATTGTCCCTCCCCCCCCCCCGCACTGTGTCCCTCATGCGCCGGGCTGCTCCCCGTGCCCATGACTGGGGCAGGACACGGTAACCACATTTATAAAGTTTTGCCCCATAGAACAATGTACTAGAAAAAAAAAGAAGGACACATAACAGTATGATAAATGCATTTATGCTAGTGAACAATGAGAATTACTTTTAATCCCTATCCGGAGGAAGTCTGAGATGCAGAAACCTATGGTTCCTTGCGATGGTCGTGGTACCTAGTTTTCAAACCTTGTCCCGCCTCCTGGTAGTGGATGTTAGTAGACACCATTGTAGGACCTGGTCATTATATGCAGAGATGTAATAAATTTGCGCTAGAATTACATGGGGGTCATTTACTAAGGGCCCGTCGATCGCGTTTTCCTGACGTGTTACCCGAATATTTTCCGATTTGCGCCGATTTCCCCCCTGAATTGCCCCGGGATTTTGGCGCACCGCACGGAAAATCGGTGGCGTGGAACGAAAAACACGACGATTCAGAAAACCGCCGCATAAAACAAAAAAAAATGTTCGCGGAGCTTGCACTTAACCTTCAGCCCCGGCTTGGTGTATTCCAGTGCGTTCCGGGGAAACTTCAGCGCAGCAGCGCCCCTGGTGGACGTCGGAGGAACTCCCTTAATAAATCCCGTCGGGGACCCAAATCCGCGCAAAGAACGTGCCGCTGGATCGCGAATGGACCGGGTAAATAAATCTGCCCCACGTTTTTTCGCTAGTCAAGACCCCCTCCCCTAACATAACATTACCATACAGGTGCACAGATTAACAAAGCACTTGGCATGTATGGTTGTTGTCTTAGTTAGTGGACCTTTCGAGGGATTTGTGCCTTTACCACCACCCCGCGCATCTGATTTGGTGTTAACTTATTTCCGTGGTGGTGGACGTCAATGCGACGTGACACACACATAGGATGAAGCGTCTCCTACTTCTCCAATTATTCCCTTTAACATTTCCCTTAAGCTTGTGAAATGAAATCTGCGGGAGCAGCTTGACGCTCGGCCCTTTATCCAGCAGGGAAAATGGATAAATCAAGAGTCTAAGACCTTCTTCTCACATTTGGAAAATAGAAAAACCTTAAAAGGTGAAGGAGGCGAGAAGAGGCGATACACGTGTTGTGCGGGATGTTGGGGCGCGGCGGGGAAGATGCTCCTCTGTAACTTTTACACTTCTTAAGAGTGATCAAAGAATCTGTGGTGCTCAATAATTGATGAGACAAAGGTAACTGACTGCCTATTTTTATATGTTCCGCACTTTGATCGAGAGCGCGGCGGCCGACCCGACTAATGACAGTCCTTACTCTGACAGCGAGAAGAGGGCTACACGTTTCTTATGACAATACATTCACACTCCATTACACTCCTAAGGGATCTCCAACTCCGCACGTACACACACAGCCAATATGAAAGCCCGTACGCACAAACCTGTATCATGAAAATTAGACACGTTCTGGGTAAGGGGCCATCTAGAATCCAGCGGAAAACCCAATGTGGGGTAAGACTGGTGTCTACGATGGATTAAATCCCCCCTTTAGTGGACTGAGCCCGTATCTGCTCCTTGCTTGCTCTCCGCCCTGACACGACCCCAAAGTGGTGTGTGGGTCATAAGAGCCCAAAAACTGTCGGGGGAGTAAAGATTCATGTGTCCTTTATCCAACAAAAACCTGTCAGAGAACATAAAAATCTCCCCCCTGGGGTCGCGGATCGCATTTTTCCGTCGGACGTTCAACGTTTTTTTGGGATTTGCGCAGTCCTTGTTAAATGTGTTTTTGTTTTAGATCTCTTTTTAAGACATTTATTATAAAATGTCGCACAAATGTCGCAAGTCATTTCTTTCCAACTTTATAAGTTTTCCATAAGTATGGTTTTGTCTGGAGTTTTTTTTTGCACCAAAAAATGTCGCAGATTTTAGACAATTTGAAATGATAAAGTCATTTGCGACAATTAGAACATCGGGATGAAGACAAATGTGTCTACTGACAAAAACAATGTCCCAGCGGACATTTCAAATCCCAAAGGCACCAAAATGCAATGCCAAAAAATGTCTCAAAAAAGACAAAAAAGAGAGAAAAGCAAAAAAAAAATAAATGACCCCCACAGGGGTTTTCCTATTAAAGAAACACAGCTGTACTGTGTGAAAGCAAAGCCTCTTACACCCTGTACCTATTATATCCCTGAAGCAAGAAGGGAGTGGGGGGAGGCACATCAGTGCGGAGAAGGGATATCATGTGCGGGGGAGACTCAGTGCGGGGAAAGGATATCAGTGCGGGGAAGCACATCAGTGCTGATATTGCACTCAAGGTAGTGTAGTAGGAATACTTCATCCTCAAGGGCCTTACGGACATTGTGACATAATGTAGTGCATATGCATCCAACATCCATGGCTCACCCACAAGCAGTGCTGGCGCCTAGGTGGGGTAACCCCTTAGTGCCAACATGAGCAACGCGGTGGCACGCACTAAATGACTGCGCTGCATGGGGCCATAACACTGGATTGTCTGCGGAATCAGCTGGTGCAAACAGCCACAGCAGGGCTCAGTCATAGCAGGGATCTGTAACACACGCGTGGTAAGTAGTCCTTTTAAGATCCAACTAAATTTACTAATCTCCTGCAATACTGTAACGTTGAAGATAATGATAAAAATGATCAGACTCTCCTTGGTTAAAGCACCCGGGGGAGTCTAGAAAAGACCAGTAAGAAAAAAAAAATCTTTTTTTACACAAAAAATATTAAAAACTAAAAGTTCAAATCGCCCCTTTCCCCAGAACTTGATAGAAAAATAAATAATAATAAACATGTTAGGTAGCCGCCACCTCCCACAAAGTCTGCCGCACTGATGTGCCTTCCCCGCACTGATGTCCCTCCCCCGCACTGATATCCCTTCTCCGCACTGATGTGCCTCCCCCGCACTCCCTTCTTGCTTCCAGTGTATATAATAGACGTACAGGGTGTAAGAAGCTTTGCTTTCGCTGCAGTACAGCTGCTTGTTTCTTAAAAGGAAACACCTTTGGGGGTCATTTATCTTTTCTTTTTTTTTTTCCTCTTTTTTCTGTCTTTTTTGAGACATTTTTTTGGCACATTGCAATTTTTGTGCCTTTTTGGGGACATTTTGAAATGTCTGCTGGACATTTGTTTTTTGTCAGTAAGACACATTTGTCTTCTATTCCCGATGTTCTAAATGTCGCAAATATCATTTCAAATTGTCTAAAACTTGCGACATTTTTTTGGTGCAAAAAAAACTCCAGACAAAACCATACTTATACCACCAAACTTATAAAATGGAAAGAAATGACTTGCGACATTTGTGTGACATTTTATAATAAATGTCTCAAAAAGAGATCTAAAACAAAAAACACATTTAACACAAGGACTGCGCAAATCCCAAAAAACATTGAACAGTCCGACGAAAATGCGAACCGCGACCCTTAGTAAATAAACCCCAGTGGGGGAGATTTTTTATGCTTCTCTGCCAGTTTTTTGTTGGATAAAGCACATGAATCTCTTACTCCCCGACAGTTTTTGGGCTTCTCTGACCCCCACACCACTTTGGGCGTGTCAGGGCGGAGAGCAAGCAAGGAGCAGATACGGGCTCCAGTCCACTAAAGGGGGGATTTTAATCCATCGTAGACACCAGTCTTACCCCCACATTGGGTTTTCCCTGGATTCCTAGATGGCCCCTTTACCCAGAACGTGTCTACATTTCATGATACACGGTTTTGCGTTCCGGGCTTCCATATTTGGCTGTTTGTGTACTGTGGAGATCCCTTAGGAGTGTAAGTGGAGTGTGAATGTATTGTCCTAAGAAACGTGTAGCCCTCTTCTCTGCTGTCAGAGTCAGGACTGTCATTAGTCGGGTCGGCCGCGCTCTCCGATCAAAGTGCGGAACATATAAAAATAGCGCAGTCAGTTACCTTTGTCTCATCAATTATTGAGCACACAGATATTCT
Organism: Engystomops pustulosus; assembly: GCA_019512145.1. Classification (NCBI taxonomy): domain Eukaryota; kingdom Metazoa; phylum Chordata; class Amphibia; order Anura; family Leptodactylidae; genus Engystomops; species Engystomops pustulosus. Next base: position 39,508 of record WNYA01001559.1, read on the forward strand.
TTGATCACTCTTAAGAAGTGTAAAAGTCTACAGAGAAGCATCTTCCCCGCCGCGCCCCCAACATCCCGCACAACACGTGTCGCCTCTTCTCGCCTTCCTTCACCTTTTAAGGTTTTTCTATTTTCCAACTGTGAGAAGAAGCTTCTTAGACTCTTGATTTTATCCATTTTCCCTGAGATAAAGGGCCGAGCGTCAAGCTGCTCCCGCACAGATTTCATTTCACAAAGCTTAAGGGAAATGTTAAAGGGAATAATTGGAGAAGTAGGAGACGCTTCATCCTATGTGTGTGTCACGTCGCATTGACGTCCACCACCACGGAAATAAGTAACACAATCAGATGCGCGGGGTAAAGGCAAAATCCCTCCGAAAGGTCCCACTAACTAAGACAACAACCATAAATGCCAAGTGCTTTGTAATCTGTGCACCCTGTATGGTAATGTATGTATAGGGGAGGGGGTCTGACTAGCGAAAAACAGTGGGGCAGATTTATTTACCCGGTCCATTCGCGATCCAGCGGCACGTTCTTTGCGCTGGATTTGGGTCCGGACGGGATTTATTAAGGCAGTTCCTCCGACGTCCACCAGGTGGCGCTGCTGCGCTGAAGTTCCCCGGAACGCACTGGAATACACCAAGCCGGGCTGAGTGAAGGTAAGTGCAAGCTCCGCGACACATTTTTTGTTTTAAATGCGGCGGTTTTTCTGAATCCGTCGTGTTTTCGTTCCACGCCCACCGATTTCCGTCGCGTGCGCCAAAATCCCGGGGCAATTCAGGGGAAATCGGCGCAAATCGGAAATATTCGGGTAACACGTCAGGAAAACGCGAATCGGGCCCTTAGTAAATGACCCCCAATGTATATTCTATGCGCAAATTTTATTACATCTCTGCACTTATAATGACCAAGGTCCTACAATGGTGTCTACTAACATCCACTACCAGGAGGTCAGGGACAAGGTTTGAAAACTAGGTACCAAGACCATCCGCAAGGAACCATAAGGTTCTGCATCTCAGACTTCCTCCTGGATAGGGATTTAAAAGTAATTCTCATTGTTCATAGCATAAATGCATTTATCATACTGTTTATGTGTCCTTCTTTTTTTTTCTAGTCATATGTTCTATGGGGGCAAAAACTTTAATAAATGTGGTTACCGTGTCATGCCCAGTACAGGGCAGGGGAGCAGAGCAGGACGCAGGACGTCTATCTGTAGGGATCATTCAAGGAAATCTACAATTTGCTTTTATGCATTGTGAGCCAAACATACCTTGCGAATGCTGTAGCGACATTGATGCAGAAACATATCTTGTTTAATCCCTGATCTGAGTGGCTTTGCTTAAAAAACAATGATAAAATTCAAGACCTTAGGAAAGCTGGGTGTTGCTGGCTGCCGTACATAAACACATTACTTCCACATACACAGGAGCTGCCTCAACTGTCCAGACAAGACTAATCAACCCGAGCTGGGTGACTCATACACATCAGCTGGGGGATAGTGCAGCGATTGATTACTTATGTCTGTCAGGGACAACAGAGTGATTACATCATTGTCTGGTGCAGGGCATAATTAGGGTAAGAGGAGCCACAGGAGCAACAGAACCTCAATATCATAATTTTATTATTGTTTTTTTCAGCAAAGCCACTCAATTCAGGGATTAAACAAGATTTGTTACTGCATCAGTGTAGCTACAGCATTCTCAAGGTATGTTTTCTTCATAATGCATCAAATCTTTCCTTTAAAGCAAATCTACCACCAGGATGAAGGATTGTAAACCAAGCACCTTGACATACTGGTGTGTCCCCACTCTGGCAGCTTCTTTTAGCTTCTTATGTCCTGGATTTTATAAAAAAAAGGATTTTAGATTTATGCAAATGAGGCAGAGGGGCTCCAGGCTCCATAGGCGTTAATGGAGCCTGGAACCCCTCAGGCTCATTTACAAAATTTTTTAAGCCTTTTTTTCTTAACAACATGGGCATAGAAATCTAAAAGAAGAGCGGATCCTGCCAGAGGGGGCACTTACCAGTATGTCAGTGTGCTTGGCCTACAGTCCTTCATCCTGGTGGTAGATGTCCTTTCAATGCTTGTCTCATGCCCCGCCCCTGAGGTCCTTTATTATGTATAGATACAGTGATATAGACATTTCCTATAGTTTCCATTTAGTAAGGAAACATTGGTAAAACTTTACTGTAGAAATCTCAAAGTTTGTCTTGGACTGATCATAATTCACTAGGAACTTCCCCAACATCCTTCAAGTTACGAGGTTCTGCTCGGCAGTGAGAGGACACGATGTGAAATTACAGTCAGCTGTTCCCAATTTTTCATTTTCCTTCACATTTCTGCAGAGGAAAGGTCACTCCGGCTTGTTATGTGCTGGTCCGGGGGACAGAGCTGGACACACCTGGCACATAAGATAGATGTAGGTGCCTAATGTTATAGATGTGTCCTGATAGCACAATGTCCTAAAGGTCACACTGCTGGCGGATAACACACGAAGACTTGTTATCAGGTCTATCCAGTCTGCAAATCACGGCTCTGTCTGTGCTCAAATGTTATTAGTACTTAACTTGTTTTGAGAAATGCTTCCCTAATTAAAGGGATTGGCCACATTTCATGGCAACTCTTCCATTAGACATGTCTCTGGATGTACCTGTGTCTTTGCTTCCTTTAAGAGCTTCAGCCTTTGCCTGTTCTCCCCCTGCTGCCCTTTGTATACATACACGGTTTCATCTCGCTCACTGCTCTTGGCCGTCCTCATGGCGTCTCCCACTGTGTCTCTCTTTTCACTGTCTATCCACACTGACAGAGACAGGAGGGGGGGTGCAGGATAAGTTATTGCTCTCCTGCTACAGCTCCTCCTATTCACCAGAGCTCAGACATGTAAACAATTACACATTAAGACTCTACATAAGGCTCAAAACTAAGTAGCCATGTAACATCCTTGCCTGTATCTTCTTCTGTCCATGGCATGCGGCTGTGGATGCAATGGTCTGCTCTGGTCCAGCAACAGTTAATGTTGTGATTGACAGACTTCAAGCTGTGGTTCTGGTCTCATATAAGCATTTTGTTTTCTTTCAGTCCAGTTTAAGTTTTTGTTTTACCTGCTTTCTACCCTGTTAGAGTTGCTAAGTTCGGCATTTCGGAACTTCTTCATTTATATACTGCAGCATTTTAGATATTTTGGCTTTTGTTCTTAGACTAGCTCTTAGTATCTGTGATTTTGTGCCATATAATCCATCTCTGCAGTGAGCCAGACCAGTGACTTCATTTTTGTGTGCTTTGTTTGTACTATTTTGTGTTCCCACTTCGCAGTAGGATGGGACTGTCTTCTAGTTGTCCCTTATCACCCAGAATAAGCAAAGGCAAGTAGACAGGTGATAGCTTTGGGGTTTAGTTTAGGACTCACTGTCTGTCTGTCCTTCCTGAGTCTAAAGCCCTCATTTTAAGCAGGACAACTGAATCATTTGACGGACATTCAGGGATTATCCCCAAAGCAGTAAGGACAAATAGGCAACTTTTGTAAGAGTGGCCAATCCCTTGAATACCGCATCTTTACAGAAACCACAGAGAGGCACCCCTTACTTAAATAAGAAGAAAATTGTTTGGTCATTGGAGGGAAAGATATCCTTAGATTTATCTCTGTCTGGTCAGTAGTCACTGGACCCAATGCAGCCAATCAGTGGCCTCAGCAGGTCCAGCACAGGTTAAGTACAAAATCTTTCTTTTTCTTCTCTACTAGGGTTTTCTATAAATCCTGAAAAACCCAATAAAACACATTTACTTCTATCTATACAAAAACACGACTCAAAATAGTAAACAACAATAGAATTTTATTTCATTGTTACATTTTCTCATTTTCACATTGCGAAAGCCACAACAACAATAACAGTAAAGCCGGCATAGAAAAATAGTAGTACCATATCAGCAGTGGCGAGGATACAGTACCGTATACAGTATATATATATATATATATATATATGCTACTCAGGACCGGTCCGTAATAAGCGTTACATTCAGAAGTTGTAGAAGCGAAGGGTAAAGGGACATCCCTCACGACGATTCATGGCACATCCGTCTTTTTTTAGTTTTACATTTTTGTGAACCTTTTTTCGAGCCCTTTCGATGACAGAATCATTGGGTTTGACACGTTTTCCCTTGTATTTGTGTCACTGGAGGAAAGTGACTTTATAGAATGTTACTTACAAATGTTGGCGGCTCCGGCTGTTGGCCCCCGCTCGCTGCTGACATTTACCATGGAGAAACACTCCGGGCTCTGCGATTAGGAGCTTATTTTCTCCTTGAGAGTCAAATAGTCCATAACAGAATAGATTATGGACGTCTTCCTCTTCTTCTCTGACATTTCTAACTCTAAATGCCTCGGGGTTATGATAATCTAATCACTCTCCTGTGAGCCACAGAAATAGCCATTTCCGGATAATGGGAAAACTTTGCGAGTACAGAAGGTGATTTTGCCATTTGAAAACATTTTGGTACTTTGTAAAAGTGCATAAAATATTTCGGAATCAAGACATGGAAAATCTGTTCAAGGGATAGACCAGGAATGATCAATGGATGGTCTGTTCTCAGGACCGCGGTGATCTTGGAGGCAGACACCGCGGCCAATCAGGTGGTCAGCGCTGTGGACACATGGACCTGGGGGCAGTTGTTTCTCTACCGTTCCCTTCCACTTTCACTTACAAATGCAGTTTACATGCCCAACTGGGACCCAGAGCCAACTGCTCCCGGGTCAATGACCTATGTTTGCGATGAACAACTAATTGGGGGCCCGAACTAGTCAACATCTTGAGGATAAGCCATCAATAGTTGTTCCTGGCCAACCCCTTCAAATGCTGGAATGGAATGGAATAGGCGGTTTGGGCAGTATCCCAGGGCCCATGGCCACCCAAACCACCCATGGCTGTAGCAGAGCTGTGTGTGAGTAATTGGATGTAGTAGAGGTGTGTGTGAGTGAAAGAATTTAGTAGAGCTGGGTGTGAGAGAATGGATGTAGAAGAGCTGGGTGTGACTGAATGGATGTAGCAGAACTGTGTGTGACTGTATGGATGTAGCAGAGCAGTGTGTGAGTGAATGTATGTGGTAGAGCTATGTGTGAGTGAATGTATGTAGTAGAGCTATGTGTGAGTGAATGGATGTAGTAGGGCTGTGTGTGTGTGTGTGAGTGAATGTATATAGAAGAGCTGGGTGTGACTGAATGGATGTAGCAGAGCAGTGTGCTAGTGAATGGATGTAGCAGAGCAGTATTTGAGTGAATGGATGTAGCAGAGCAGTGTGTGAGTGAATGGGTGTAGCAGAACTGTGTGTGAGTGAATGGATGTAGTAGAGCTGTAAGTAAATCGATGTAGCAGAGCTGTGCATGATTAAACGGATGTAGCAAAACCCTGTGAATGGATGTAGCAGGGCTGTGAAAGAATGTATTGGAACTGTGTGTGAATGAATAGATGTATCAGATCTTTATGTGAGTAAAAGGATGTAGCATAGCTGTGCATAAGTGAATGGATGTAGCATGCTGTGGGTGAGCAAATGGATGTAGCAGAGCTGTGTGTTATTGAATTGAAGTAGTAGAGTGGTTTGTGAGTGAATACATGTAGCAGAGTTGTACATGAGTGGATTGATGTAGCAGAGCTGGGCTTGAGTGAATTTGTGAAGCAGAGCAGAGCGTGAGCGAATTGGTGTAGCAGAGTACTGCGTGAGTATATGGATGTAGCAGAGCTGTGTAAGTGAATGGATGTAGTAGAACTTTGTGTGAGTGAATGGTTGTAATAAAGCTGTAGGAGAGTGAATGCATGTATTAAAGCTGTGTGTGAATGAATGGATGTATCAGAGCTGTGGGTGAGTAAATACATTTAGCAGAGCTGTGCATGAGTGAAGGGATGTAGCAGAGCTGTGTGTGACAGATTGGATGTACCAAAGCTTTGTGTGTGTGAATGGATGTAGCAGAAATGTGTGTGAGTGAATGGATGTAGCAGAGCTGTGTGTGAGTGAATAGATGTCGTAGCACTGTGTGTGACTGAATGGATATACCAAAGCTTTGTGTATGTGAATGTATGTAGCAGAAATGTGTGTGAGTGAATAGATGTCATAGCACTGTGTGTGACTGAATGGATATACCAAAGCTTTGTGTATGTGAATGGATGTAGCAGAGCTGTTTATGAGTGAATGGATGTAGTAGCGCTGTGTGTGGCTGAATTGATTTAGCAAAGCTGTGGGTGAGTAAATGGATGTAGCTGAGCTGTGTGTGATTGAATTGATGTAGTAGAGCTGTGTGTGAGTGAATGGATGTAGAAAAGCTTTGCGTGAGTGAATTGATGTAACAGAGCAGTGTGTGAGTGAATGCATGTAGCAGAGTAGAGCGTGAGTGAATGGGTGTAGAAGAGCTGTATGTGAGTGAATGGATGTAGTAGAGCTGTGGGTTAGTGAATCGATGTATTAGAGCTGAGTGTGAGTGAATCGATGTAGCTGTATGGCTGTACTGTCTGTGAATAAATGGATGTAGCATTACAGTGTGTGAATGAATGGATGTATCACAGCTGTGGGTCAGTAAATGGATGTAGCAGAGTTATGTGTGAGTGAATGAATTTAGCAAAGCTTTCTGTAAGTAAATGGATGTAACAGAGCTGTGTGTGAATACATATAGCAAAGCTGTGCATGAGTGAATTGATGTAGCAGGGCTGTGGTTCAGTGAATTAATGTAGCAGAGCAATGCATTATTGAATGCAAGTAGCAGAACTGTGTGAGTAAATGGATGTAGTAGAGCTGTGGGTGAGTGAATGGATGTAGCACAGCTGTGAGTGAGTGAATTGATGTAGTAGATCTGTGTGAGACTGAATGGATGTAGCAGGGCTGTGTGTGAATGGATGTTATAGAGCTGTGTGTGAATGGATGGATGTATCAGAGCTGTGGGTGAGTAAATGGATGTAGCAGAGCTGTGCATGAGTGAATGGATGTAGCAGAGCTGTGAGTGATTGAATGGATGTAGCACAGCTGTGAGTGAGTGAATTGATGTAGTAGTGCTGTGTGTGACTGAATGGATGCAGCAGGGCTGTGTGTGTGTGTAATGGATGTAGTAGAGCTGTGTGCTTGAGTGAATATATTTTGCAGAGCTATGAGTGAATTGAGGTATCAGAGATTTGTGTGTGAATGGATGTGGCAGAGCTATGTGTGTTATGCTTGCGTGTGAACAACAGGGAATTTTTAATTTAATTGGATAACAGAATCTGGGGTACTTTTTATAGTCCAAAAAATATGGCATGACATTTTATGGGCAGTGATTCAATATACCATTTATATATTTTTTATAATTTTTTCTATGCCGACTTCTGTCAGTGGGGTTTTCCTATATCTCTGGATGTATAGCATATCACATGGGAGGAGCAAAGTAGGACTGGTCTTAACGCCACCAATCAGCAGCAGACACTTTCATTTAGTATAAGGCCTCATGCACACGACTGTATATGGCAGCCATTCACTTCTACCATGCGTGACGAAGGTGGGGTGAGGCCTCCGTGTCCCACAGAACCGTGACCGCCCGAGCAGCACAGTTCGTTTCCTGCTAAAGCAAAGTGTTGTGTGCACGTGGCCTTACACCCTGTATACCTGCGCAGTGTGCTAAAATTAGGGGTCTCGGCTTATACTCGGGTCGGCTTATACTCGCGTATACACAGTAATTTCCCTCCTTCTCACCTTCAAGTCACATAGGAATGGAGGCGTGTGATGTCGACCAGTGGGGGGCGCTCCTGAATGAGCACGAGCCAGGGCGCAGACCGACTTAGAACCCGGCAGCAGCCTGCTGGGATTTATCCGGAATCCAGAAACTCCTGATAGATCCAGTAGGCACGGCCACAACAGTGAATTTTGGGTAAATTTTGGCCCTTTAGTTTCCCGTCTTATTATACTGCACCATAACACAAATATATGTTTACAAAGAAGAGAGTGAGGGTGTATGTGACTCTGGGGCCCCACTACTGTCCGGGCCCCTGACTGCAGTCACAGTAAAACCCCCCCCCTGATGGTGGCCTTGCCAGCAGGTGGCACCAGGATACACTGTCGCACTTAGCGTATGATAAATGTGCCCCTTATTTTTATACCAGCAATAGAAATGTTTATACTTAATAGCTGTGTGTGTGTGTATTGGGGGGGGGGGGATGTTATTTATGATGAAAATGTAGAAATAATAATAATGATGAGTAAAAATAAAAATAATAATACAAAGAAGAAAAACATTTTAATGAAACATTTCCAGGTCAGTTGAGAAAGTCACAGCTAAAAGCCGACCTCATGAAGAAACGGCTGCGCTTCCATGTATGACACACAACAAGAAGTATAAGATAGAAGACACATATAAACATAGTAATAGCTTAAACAAAGAGTAAAATACTATTCCATATCATGTGCATTCCATTCAGAAATCCATTGAAATTTCATTACAGGTGAAAAAAATTTCATGAAGAATGATGGGAATGTAGACAAAATAAAACAACAACAACAACAACATAATAATAATAATAATAATAATAATAATAATAATAATAATAATAATTATAATAATAATAGTAATAATAATAATCTAAATAGATACATATTTTCCCAATATATAAATAGAGTCGGAGGTTAATATCTTGACTTGAATTTACAATTTTTGCAGCACAAACCTCACAAAATATCATCTATGTAGCGTCATATGTACGAATTTACAGTCCTATAGAACATTCAGACGAGCGGATCCTTGTATTGTACAGGAGGAAGAAGAGGAAACAATCCACGGATCGTCTGTACATTATCTACATTATAAAACACAGATCATGTGACATGAGCGACGACTTTCGCAATTTTTTTTTTTGTTTTTTACACCTTATCGAACAATTATTGCTGAAATATTCAACACGGTTTTGGCGACTTACAGGATGTAAAATGACGGAATGCGGCGCCAAAATGTAACGTTCCATTTATGCAAAAATATACAAGAAGAATTTAGAATTTAACAACAGACGGATAATGAAAATATGATTTTCATTGGATTGAAATATCGAAATATTGAAAATGTTCCCGCACGGATATGTTTTTTTTTTTTTTTAAATATATAGATGATTTCCTCAATACACAAATAATAAAATATGTCTAAAGTTTTCTTCAATGTTTTTTTTTATAAAAATATTTTTGCCATTTCCCCCGTCAGTAACATTTATCATAAATAAAATGAAAACTAAAATGAATTTGTTGTTTTAGTAAATTAATTAAAATCTAAAATCATATTTAAGAGAATAATGATAGGAAAATAAATCTCATTTTCGAGAAGGCGCTGAACGTACGGATAGTAGAATGTATCACTTTTTTGGGGTGTTATTTGGATGATGCATTTTGTTGGGATACATTTGGTTCGATGACATAATTTCTAAGGTTAAAATAATTAAAATAATAATAATATAAAAAAAAAGTTAAAAATTAAATCAATTATTTTTTTTTCCCAAAAAAAATAATTAGCCCCTTATTCTAAATATTCTATATTCTATGCTATATATAGCACCATTATACAGTAAAGTAGTGGAGCCCATGCTGTACCCTTCCATCTTTCTTTTTCGGAAGTGTTTCGGGAACATTTATGACAGGTTCCCTTAGCACGATACTAATTGTCCTCACACTATTTTAGCAAAAAAATCCTCTTACCTGACACCCTATGAGAGCGTTCAGCTAATCACGAGGAGCATGTGTTATTCATGTAAGTCATTGCGTGACTCAACCGACGTCTCCAGCAGCTCACTCATTCCCCCCTTCCTTCAGTCGACATCATTAAATTACTACAATTGACTTCTCATAGATGTGCACTCGCCGCCCTGCATAAGTCGGTTCTCCAGCTGCTCCCTCATTCCCCCCTTCCTTCAGCCGACATCCTCGGCTGCTACAGTTGAATTATCGCGGCTGTGCACTCACTGCCTTGTATAACTCAGTTCTGCAGCAGCTCCCTAGGGACATCAGTGCAGGGAGGCACATCAGTGCGGGAGAGGGACATCAGTGTGGGGGAGGGACATCAGTGCGGGAGAGGCACATCAGTGTGAGGGAGGCACATCAGTGTGGGGGAGGGACATCAGTGTGGGGGAGGCACATCAGTGTGGGGGAGGCACATCAGTGCGGGGGGGGGCATCAGTGGGGGGGAGGGACATCAGTGCGGGGGAGGGACATCAGTGCGGGGGAGGGACATCAGTGCGGGGAAGGCACATCAGGGGACACATTTTTAATAAAGGGTAGTGTTAATAAATAAAGGCTCCTGGACTTCATTAGAATTTCGGATCCAGGTATGGCTCGACCCCCCTCCCATGGAGTTTTAATAGGTCCATTCACTAATCACTAATAAAGGGGGCATTAATAGCTGAGGCTTAAATGTGGCGGGTAATATGTACAGTATTACAGACCTCATGGGGGCAGTACACATTGGGGGGCATAATGATATGTGCAGTAACTATTATGCAGGGGGGATAATAAAGTGGGGAGGGGGTTTGCTAAGGGATCCGAATCTGACCTGGAGGAGATTTGAGCTTCTGTTTCTCCTGAAGACTTTAATAAATCCGGTGGGCCGAGGTGCTCATGCCCGTGCCCGCCCTCAGAAAACTGTCAGAAAACGGAACGTAAACTGCCCCCATTGTGCACTTTAAAGATAGCTCCACAATGGGCATTGGATCATACAGATCAGTGGGGCTGTGGCCCCACCAATAACTAGAATAAGTCCCCAGCAATCCACCAGAGAAGGAAACCCAAATCGCTAATTTTGCACATGCATCGTGCTGCTCCATTCAGGTACATGTAGTTGTATGGGGGTGCATGTAGTTGTATGGGGGTGCATGTAGTTTTATGGGAGTGCATGTAGCCCTGTCACAGTATAAGGGAGTGATGGTGATAGAGGAGAGATGTGCAGGCGACTCCCGATACTTCCGGCTGCTATGGAGCTTGGAGCCCCTCAGGCTCATTTGCATCATTTTATAAGCCTTTTATTGTAAAAACCAGGACATAAGAAGCTAAAAGAAGAGCAGATCCTGCCAGATGGGACACACACCAGTATGTCAATGTACTTGGTTTACAGTCCTTCATCCTGGTGGTAGATTTCCTTTAAAGGGTTACATTTATGTAATTCCTGAGGATTGGGCCTGAAGACTCATTTGAGTTAAAGTTATTTAATAATTTGGTATTGGTAATGCTGACTTATGGTCCCGGCAATAAAGCTGCTTTGAATTAGAATTTAATATGAGATAGAAGTTATAGGGGCTTATTTACTAAGGGTCCGAGGCCGCACTTTAGTCTGATTTTCTGATGTTTTCGGGATTTGTGCCCAGGTATTTAACTGTGGATTGTGTCGCATGCGATTGGATTGGGGCGGATTTCATGCAACAGAAATCGGGAGGCGGGCTGTCGGAGGATCTGACTGATTCGGACTGAGCGCAGGATTTAAGATTCAAATTGTGTCGCAAACAATGCACTTACATGCACCAGGAGGAAGAAGGTGAACTCCAGGGACCTGAGCGGGGAAGCGACACACGCAGGATATCAGGCGCACGATCTTAGAGACTCCCCGCACAGCGCATTATACACAGACAATGCACTTACATGCACCAGGAGGAAGAAGGTGAACTCCAGGGACCTGAGCGGGGAAGCGCACATGCAGGATATCGGGCGCAGGATCTTAGTGACTCCCCGCACAGCGCATTATACACGGACAATGCACTTACAGCCGAAACGCGTCGATCAGTTTTCTTCATTGTACATATCCGAACCTGCTGTTGCACAAATAAAGAAGTTTTTTATACCGTCTGGGACAAGCGCTGGAACTCTTCTTTTCTATTCCGAATGGGATGGGCTTTGCGGGCTTCCCCATTTTTTTGCAATTCCTAGTCTGGCCAAAAACAGGATCTTACTAATTACTTGTCTTATACTGACTTCAAATACCCCAAGGATAGCCACTTGCGGAGTCCCAGGAAGAGCTTTATAAAGTGAAAGACTCCCCTCCAAGAGCCATCTATCTTTAGGCAGGACCAGGCTACATGTATAAAGTCAGCTCCTTCTTCCGCACAGCGGCAACATTTGGAGTTTGCTTTCAAATTCATATTAACCCCTTCCCGCCGCTGCACTTTTTCGATTTTGCGTTTTCATTTTTCACTCTCCACATTCAAAAATCTGTAACTTTTTTATTTTTCCATATACAGAGCTGTGTGACGGCTTATATTCTGCGTTACAAATTACACTTCAAAATGATTGTATTTAATATTTCATGCCGTGTACCAGTAAGCAGGAAAAAAATTCCAAATGCAGTGAAATTGGTAAAAAAACTCATTTGTGCCGTATTCTTGTGGGCTTGGATTTTACGGATTTCACTGTGCGCCACAAATGACAGGTCTACTTTATTCTTTGGGTCGGTACGATAACGGGGATACCAAATTTGTATAGGTTTTATAATGTTTTCATACATTTAAAAAAATTAAAACCTCCTGTACAAAATTTTTTGGGGGGATTTTGCCATCTTCTGGGGCTAATAACTTTTTCATACTGGTGTCGTTTTTTGCGGATTTTGATGACGTTTACAATGATATCATTATTAGGACTGTACGACCTTTTGATCACTTTTTATATAATTAAAAAAATAAATTTAAATGGCAAAAACGTGCCATTTTCGACTTTGGGCGCGATTTTCCGTTACGGGGTTAAACGCAGTGAAAAACTGTTATCATATTTTGATATATCAGACATTTTCGGACGCGGCAATACCTGATGTGTTTATGATTTTTACTGTTTATTTATATTTATATCAGTTCTAGCGAAAGGGGGGTGATTTGAATCTTTAGGTTTTTTTATTATAATTTTTTTATCTTAACTTTTTTTTTAATTTTTATTTTTACTATTTTTCAGACTCCCTAGGGTACTTTAACCCTAGGGTGTCTGTACGATCCTATCATATACTGCCATACTACAGTATGGCAGTATATGGGGATTTTACTACTCATACATTACCATTACCAGGTGCCGGCACTGATCGCGGGTGTTACCGGTAAGCCTTTGCTGCAATATGCAGCAAAGACTTACCGGCTATGGAGAGGGTTCGGCCCGCGAGCCCTCTCCATGTACCGGGACCCGACATGTGACGTAGTACTACGTCACATGTCGGTAAGGGGTTAAGTAATAGCTTGGGGGAGTAGTATAGTTGATGCACAAAATTGAACTGGGTCATCCTATGGTTCCAGGAAATAGATGCACAGAGGATTCCTCTATAACAGCTTTTCCAAAATTTGTTAGGAACCTGTCCGATCTCCTTTACCCATTCATTACCGGATGAAATCACTCCCTTTGCAGCCCCGGCCTCTAAAATTAATTTGTAAATTCGGGAAATAATTTTCTTTGTGATTAACGTGTTTCTCAAAAATTCTATACAACTGTTTGTTCCTACTATAAATCTACTCTTATCACCTGCTCTCTGATAGGCGTAATACAATTGAAGGTATTTAAAATAAAAAGCCCTATCAGCTTCCCCGAATTGTAACCTCATTTCTTCTTCTCTGACTCCAATATTCTTTGTTGGTAATGTTTCTAAATTTATCAAAATTAAAATTATCCCAAATCGGTGTGAATGAAAAAATCCCCCTGAAATTCAGAATCCCTTTAAGTGCGTTCCAACTTCTATCCCAGAGTGTGGCAATAGCTAACCCTTTGAATGCCCCTTGTGTAAGTTCCCCACTCTCTATCCTGTACTCAACTTAATTAATCTATCAAATGCACTACAACTACGTCTACTTACTAAAAACCGGAGTTGGGCTGCTAAGAAATAGCCGAACATCCATGGGATCCCCAAGCCCCCTTGCTCTGCCGTTCTGAACAGGTTAGAAAGCTTCATCCTTGCCCTTTTCCTGTTCCATATCAGCTCCGTCAACAATGAATCTTATCCATTTAAAGATCTTTTTTTTGGTATCCAGAACGGGCAAACAGCTAAGGGATATAACAGTTGTGGTAACAAAATCATTTTTATCAAACCTACCCTATCCGCTCTTGAGAATGGCATTTTGAGCCAAATAGAAATGTTGTGTCGCATCTTATTTATAATTGGAATGATGTTCAGTTCCAAATACCTAGCAGTTACCATCACCCCCCAGGTATTTAAAAGCGCCATAACTGCTGAGTACATCCATTTCCAGCCCTAGCTCAGAAATTTCCCCATCCAGGGGGAGCAAGACCGTCTTTTCCCAATTTACTTTGAGGCCCGAGAACTGACCGAATTTACTAATTAAATTTACAATATCTACCAAAGTATCCTCTGGTTTCTGTATGGTCATCAAGATATCGTCTGCGTACAGGGATATCTTATCCCTCTCACCCCCACTTCCCCAGCCCTTAATCCATTCTGCTTGTCTAATCAATATCGCCATGGGTTCAATAAATAGGGCGAAGAGTAGGGGGGAGAGGGGACACCCCTGCCGCGTACCTCGATGCAAGGGAAAGGAATTTGATAAACTCCCGTTAATACTGATCCTTGCTGTTGGGGAGCTGTAAAGAACACGCACCCAGGTGACAAAATCGACCCCTAGACCGAACTTCTCCAAAAACTTCCACAGAAAACGCCACTCCACCCTGTCAAAGGCCTTGACGGCATCTAACGACAGGATGGAGCGGCCCTCCCCTTCTCCAAGCTGTATATCAGAAAACAACCTATGTAAATTGGTGTCCGTTCCTCTTGCAGGGATAAACCCATTTTGGTCCAGGTGGATAATGTCAGTTATCACCTTTTTCAGCCTGGTGGCCAAAATTTTGACATCACAATTAAGTAAGGAAATAGGTCTGTATGCCCCCATATCTAGCGCATCCTTTCCTTTTTTTAAACATAAAACAATTGAAGCCTCCATCATCGAATCCGGGACCAAACCTTTCTTAAATGCAGCAGAAAAAAACTTGTGTTAAAATAGGAATCAGAACCTGATGTAGACATTTGTAAAGGGCAAATGGGAGTCCATCTGTTCCTGGTGCCGAGTCAGCTGATACTTCTTTTATGGCTTGCTGGATTTCCTCCCCCGACACCAGTCCCCCCAACAACCAACTCTTACCCTCTGGTAGTCGAGGGAAGGGAATGGTATCAAGGAAATCGTCCAGCTCAGCATCCGAATAGATCAGTTCGGATTTATATAGGGAGGAGTAAAATTTACTAAAGGATTCCAAAATATTCTTTTGATCCTGAACCACTTTTTTAATCTCCCCTTGGCGACCCTGGATGCCAGTAATTTACCCGGTTTGCCCCCTTCCGAAAAATAATCTTGTCCGGAGAAAAAGATCTTATGTTGAGCTTTTTTTGGGGCAAATATATCATAAGATGACTGCGCTTTAAACAATGCATCTCTATTCTGTTTAGACGGGTCCGTTGTCACCTGATGTTGTTTTACCTCTACCTCCTTCCTTAATGACTCTTCTTCGCGCCTAAATTGTATTTTGGCCCAGGAGATATCATTATAGTACATCCCACGTATAAATGCTTTTAGGGCGTCCCAAACTAACAACGGGTCTCTACTTCCACCATTTTGCTGCCAGAACTCTGTAGTTAATTTCGACATCTTTACTGTGCTGTCCAGAACAACCAGCCAATGGGGATTGAGCCGGAAGGGACGAGTCCTACCCACTTCCGCCCATTCCCCCATACTTACCAAAACACTCATTGGTGCGTGTTCCGAGATAACTATTGATTCGTATTTCATCCTCTTGACATACGTCAAGAATTTATAATTTGCTAAGCAAAGGTCAATCCTGGACAGCGTGGAGTGTGTCCGACTAACGCATGAATACGCTCTTTTATCTTGATATTTAACTCGCCAGACATCCTTAAGATTCCATTCCTCACAAAAGTCTTTTAGCCCTGCATTTTCTTCCTGCAATTTGTGAGCCCTTCATGCTCATCCTGTCTAAGGCATTGTCCAAGCAAGCATTAAAGTCTCCCATAACCAACGACGGGCAATCCGGTTTATCGGCGCAGAATTGCATCATGAGAATGGGGAGGGGGGGATATAAACAAAGGACAGGATACAACGGATATTAAATAGCTCAAAAATATAAATATGAACCTGCCATCAGTCTTAAAAAAAATAAAAACTATGCTCACCTTCCGGCTTCTTCTTCTCGGCCCCGTGGCTCTGTCTTCTGCTCTTCCGGCCTGGGCGCACGATACGACGCGGCTGTGTTGTGACCGTGTGGCGACATACACTCACCGGCCACTTTATTAGGTACACCTGTCCAACTGCTCATTAACACTTAATTTCTAATCAGCCAATCACATGGCGGCAACTCAGTGCATTTAGGCATGTAGACATGGTAAAGACATTCTCCTGCAGTTCAAACCAAGCATCAGTATGGGGAAGAAAGGTGATTTGAGTGCCTTTGAACGTGGCATGGTTGTTGGTGCCAGAAGGGCTGGTCTGAGTATTTCAGAAACTGCTGATCTACTGGGATTTTCACGCACAACCATCTCTAGGGTTTACAGAGAATGGTCCGAAAAAGAAAAAACATCCAGTGAGCGGCAATTCTGTGGGCGGAAATGCCTTGTTGATGCCAGAGGTCAGAGGAGAATGGGCAGACTGGTTTGAGCTGATAGAAAGGCAACAGTGACTCAAATCGCCACCCGGTACAACCAAGGTAGGCAGAAGAGCATCTCTGAACGCACAGTACGTCGAACTTTGAGGCAGATGGGCTACAGCAGCAGAAGACCACACCGGGTGCCACTCCTTTCAGCTAAGAACAGGAAACTGAGGCTACAATTTGCACAAGCTCATCGAAATTGGACAGTAGAAGATTGGAAAAACGTTGCCTGGTCTGATGAGTCTCGATTTCAGCTGCGACATTCGGATGGTAGGGTGAGAATTTGGCGTCAACAACATGAAAGCATGGATCCATCCTGCCTTGTATCAACGGTTCAGGCTGGTGGTGGTGGTGTCATGGTGTGGGGAATATTTTCTTGGCACTCTTTGGGCCCCTTGGTACCAATTGAGCATCGTTGCAACGCCACAGCCTACCTGAGTATTGTTGCTGACCATGTCCATCCCTTTATGAACACAATGTACCCAACATCAGATGGCTACTTTCAGCAGGATAATGCGCCATGTCATAAAGCTGGAATCATCTCAGACTGGTTTCTTGAACATGACAATGAGTTCACTGTACTCAAATGGCCTCCACAGTCACCAGATCTCAATCCAATAGAGCATCTTTGGGATGTGATGGAACGGGAGATTCGCATCATGGATGTGCAGCCGACAAATCTGCGGCAACTGTGTGATGCCATCATGTCAATATGGACCAAAATCTCTGAGGAATGCTTCCAGCACCTTGTTGAATCTATGCCACGAAGAATTGAGGCAGTTCTGAAGGCAAAAGGGGGTCCAACCCGTTACTAGCATGGTGTACCTAATAAAGTGGCCGGTGAGTGTAGTTCATGCGCCGCACGGGCCCTTACACCGTGACATCACGGAAGACAGAGAAGACGGAGCTACGGGGCCAAGGAGAAGAAGCCGGAAGGTGAGTACGGCTTTTTAAAAATGTTTTTAAAGAAAGCCCGGCTGTGAAAATAACATTAATGATGGAGGGAGACCCTGCTCCTGGACATTTCAGTAAAGGGGGATCTGCTGTGGACATTTCAGTAAAGGGGAACTCTGCTGTGGACATTTCAGTAAATGGGGACTCTACTGTGGACATTTCAGTAAATGGGGACTCGACTGTGGACATTTCAGTAAAGGGGGACCCTTCTCGTGGACATTTCAGTAAAGGGGGACCCTGCTCATGGACATTTCAGTAAAGGGGGACCCTGCTCCTGGACATTTGAGTAAAGGGTGACCCTGCTCCTGGACATTTCAGTAAAGGGGGACCCTGCTCCTGGACATTTCAGTAAATGGAGACCCTGCTCGTGGACATTTCAGTAAAGGGGGACCCTGCCGGTGGACATTTCAGTAAAGGGGGGCTCTGCTGTGGACATTTCAGTAAATGGGGGCTCTACTGTGGACATTTCAGAAAAGGGGGGCTCTGCTGTGGACATTACAGTAAAGGGGGGATCTGCTGTGGACATTACAGTAAAGGGCGGCTCTGCTGTGGGCATTTCAGTAAAGGGGGGCTCTGCTGCGGACATTTGAGTAAAGGGCGGCTCTGCTGTGGACATTTTATTAATGAGTAGTGGCTGCATTGCCTACCCTTGGAGTCGTCCTCCAGTCAATAACCTTTCCATTTTTTTTATTTTTTGGGGGCGGGGGGTAAATTTAGGAGCTTCTGGTCATATGTGAGTATTTAGAGTATGAGAGTAAGTTCAGCTGCAGGATGCACAGAGGCCAGACAGCCAGGGGTAGCAGCCACATCTCCGACATCTCTCTCTGCCTGGAAGATCTGGTCTGGAGCGCAGTCGGGGTGGAGGGTTTCATGCAGTCCGGGAATGTTCGGCATTTCAAAATAGATGGGTTATAAAATTACTTTTATAACCATGTTGGTTTGGATGATGGTGGGCGCAGGGGTGAATCTAACTTATCTGATGCCTGAGGCAAACTATAGAAAGACGCCCCCAAGCACCCCCCCTCCCCATGTCAGGTCAAGTATTGAAAGAGCAAATGCTTCCTGCTGTGGCACTGGTAGAGATACCTGAGCGCCGTTCTCGGCTATCTCCATCAGTGCCATACTCAATGAATGTTTGGGCCCCGTTCTCATGATCCGTTGCCCCCCCCCCCCACTGATCAGCAAGTTATCCCCTACACACACACATTACCGACACATGATCTACATGCACACACAGCTACTGACACACAATCTACATACTGACACTATTGTACACTTATCTCTCTTGAATATAGTTAGATGTGGTCGGGCAGCCAGTAAGGGACAGTCCAGGCTGCAGTGCAGGAGGGAGCACAGGACAGGGCAGACACTCAGAGCCTTTCCTGCTCTTCTCTCTTTCTTGTCCTCCCCTCACATGGGTTCCATCTCTTCCTGCAGCTGAGGTCCTGCAGCGTCTATGATGTAGCAGAGCTGAAGTGGATACCTCAGCTCTGGCTATTTGTACAACAATTTCATGGGGGATTATGACTGGCTGTGGCTGCTGCACCCCTTGCTCACAGAGGGTCTGCCCGGGACACAAAAGGACACACGCTTAGGGCTGAGTGGCTGACAGCGATAGTGGTTCAATGCTACTCCCGCTTACACCTGTGACCAGAGGACATCCCAGACTAGCCCAACTGAACAGTGCTGTACAGTCATTCCAGGGGAGGTTGCTCTCTTCAACCTGCCGCCCTCTCCTCCTGCTGACCAACATCTAGCCAGGACATGTGGCAGATTATTTTTATGTACAATGTCCTGGCTCCGGCTAGCTACTCTTTACCGACATCACTACAGTGCATGATGCCGCCCCCTTAATATCCGCCAGGTGGCACCGCCCGAGGCAAAATACTCAACTTTCCTCATGGGTGGTGCACCCCTGGGTAGGGGCTCTAGTCATGTGAACGGTCCGGGGCACATGGGACACAAAATCTGCCACTGCCGACAAGACAGAAAAATTGTGCAGCTAAAGCGTCTGTTACTGCTTAACCCGACTGTGCGCCACATTTATTATTGACGTGCACCATATCTCTGCAGCATCAACAAAGTGCAAAAAATGGCAGCCACTTCCTGAGCAGTGCAGGGGGCGCCAGATTCATGACGACCTGGTCCCATTTCTGATGAATCTGCTGCCCCCTGCCGCCCCACAGGACACTGCACAAAGTACAGGCTGCACCGGTTCTGATAAATGTGGCCCAATGTAGGCGCTCACCAGACATTCAGGTCTTTCAATAACATAAACAGAAAAAAACTGTGCGCCAACCAGGCCGAGGTAAAGTTAATAAAGAGCCGCCCTTTTATTCCATAGTAAGGCAACGGATCAGCTCTCACAGAACCTTCTGGATTCTCTTCTTTCTGGCTACATTTTATATGTTATTTCATGGACTGAATTCTGAGCCTTTGGCAAAACGAAAACTCTGACCGCAAAGTCGCTGATGCTGAAGGTAGCGGCTGCGTCACAGATTAGTGGGATCTGGTAATAGTGCCATCGATATTCAGCAGTCAGTATGGGAGAGGGACATTTTCCTGTAAATATGAGAGGGGTATTTTAGCTGAAAATAACGAATAGTCCTCAGTATCAGTAGAGCTCCTCTTCACATGGCATTTCGGGGGGGGGGGGGGATGGGCAAAATTTCTGGCTGTATGAAGGAGGCTGTTGAACGACCTCATATAAATGTGCCCCCTTATATTTACCCATCACAGCACATGTCATGGTACTGTGCCCCCCCCCCCCATATATTATAATATGTGCAGTGTCCTGCAAATAATGAATTTAATAACATTAATCCCCCCCCCCCCGTAATGATGTACATAATGTATAATTACTTATTTTATATATTAATATATCCGCTCAAAATAAAATGAGCTCACTCACCTCTCAGCCAGAAGTGAACCTGAACTTTCTGCAGCTCGAGGCATCTATAGAGCAGCGACCCCCAACCAACTCATGCCAGAGGAATAATTCTGGTTAATTTTTTAGTGCACCTCCAGTATTGGGGAGAGGTGAAGACTGGGTGAGGACACCTGTGCACCTCCAGTATTGGGGAGAGGTGGAGGCTGAGTGAGGACACCAGTGCGCCTCCAGTATTGGGGAGAGGTGGAGGTACAGCCGAAACGCGTCGATCAGTTTTCTTCATTGTACATATCCGAACTTGCTGTTGCACAAATAAAGAAGTTTTTTATACCGTCTGGGACAAGCGCTGGAACTCTTCTTTTCTATTCCGAATGGGATGGGCTTTGCGGGCTTCCCCATTTTTTTGCAATTCCTAGTCTGGCCAAAAACAGGATCTTACTAATTACTTGTCTTATACTGACTTCAAATACCCCAAGGATAGCCACTTGCGGAGTCCCAGGAAGAGCTTTATAAAGTGAAAGACTCCCCTCCAAGAGCCATCTATCTTTAGGCAGGACCAGGCTACATGTATAAAGTCAGCTCCTTCTTCCGCACAGCGGCAACATTTGGAGTTTGCTTTCAAATTCATATTAACCCCTTCCCGCCGCTGCACTTTTTCGATTTTGCGTTTTCATTTTTCACTCTCCACATTCAAAAATCTGTAACTTTTTTATTTTTCCATATACAGAGCTGTGTGACGGCTTATATTCTGCGTTACAAATTACACTTCAAAATGATTGTATTTAATATTTCATGCCGTGTACCAGTAAGCAGGAAAAAAATTCCAAATGCAGTGAAATTGGTAAAAAAACTCATTTGTGCCGTATTCTTGTGGGCTTGGATTTTACGGATTTCACTGTGCGCCACAAATGACAGGTCTACTTTATTCTTTGGGTCGGTACGATAACGGGGATACCAAATTTGTATAGGTTTTATAATGTTTTCATACATTTAAAAAAATTAAAACCTCCTGTACAAAATTTTTTGGGGGGATTTTGCCATCTTCTGGGGCTAATAACTTTTTCATACTGGTGTCGTTTTTTGCGGATTTTGATGACGTTTACAATGATATCATTATTAGGACTGTACGACCTTTTGATCACTTTTTATATAATTAAAAAAATAAATTTAAATGGCAAAAACGTGCCATTTTCGACTTTGGGCGCGATTTTCCGTTACGGGGTTAAACGCAGTGAAAAACTGTTATCATATTTTGATATATCAGACATTTTCGGACGCGGCAATACCTGATGTGTTTATGATTTTTACTGTTTATTTATATTTATATCAGTTCTAGCGAAAGGGGGGTGATTTGAATCTTTAGGTTTTTTTATTATAATTTTTTTATCTTAACTTTTTTTTTAATTTTTATTTTTACTATTTTTCAGACTCCCTAGGGTACTTTAACCCTAGGGTGTCTGTACGATCCTATCATATACTGCCATACTACAGTATGGCAGTATATGGGGATTTTACTACTCATACATTACCATTACCAGGTGCCGGCACTGATCGCGGGTGTTACCGGTAAGCCTTTGCTGCAATATGCAGCAAAGACTTACCGGCTATGGAGAGGGTTCGGCCCGCGAGCCCTCTCCATGTACCGGGACCCGACATGTGACGTAGTACTACGTCACATGTCGGTAAGGGGTTAAGTAATAGCTTGGGGGAGTAGTATAGTTGATGCACAAAATTGAACTGGGTCATCCTATGGTTCCAGGAAATAGATGCACAGAGGATTCCTCTATAACAGCTTTTCCAAAATTTGTTAGGAACCTGTCCGATCTCCTTTACCCATTCATTACCGGATGAAATCACTCCCTTTGCAGCCCCGGCCTCTAAAATTAATTTGTAAATTCGGGAAATAATTTTCTTTGTGATTAACGTGTTTCTCAAAAATTCTATACAACTGTTTGTTCCTACTATAAATCTACTCTTATCACCTGCTCTCTGATAGGCGTAATACAATTGAAGGTATTTAAAATAAAAAGCCCTATCAGCTTCCCCGAATTGTAACCTCATTTCTTCTTCTCTGACTCCAATATTCTTTGTTGGTAATGTTTCTAAATTTATCAAAATTAAAATTATCCCAAATCGGTGTGAATGAAAAAATCCCCCTGAAATTCAGAATCCCTTTAAGTGCGTTCCAACTTCTATCCCAGAGTGTGGCAATAGCTAACCCTTTGTATACCCCTTGTGTAAGTTCCCCACTCTCTAATAGCGTGAACATCGAGTCTCTATATCCTGTACTCAACTTAATTAATCTATCAAATGCACTACAACTACGTCTACTTACTAAAAACCGGAGTTGGGCTGCTAAGAAATAGCCGAACATCCATGGGATCCCCAAGCCCCCTTGCTCTGCCGTTCTGAACAGGTTAGAAAGCTTCATCCTTGCCCTTTTCCTGTTCCATATCAGCTCCGTCAACAATGAATCTTATCCATTTAAAGATCTTTTTTTTGGTATCCAGAACGGGCAAACAGCTAAGGGATATAACAGTTGTGGTAACAAAATCATTTTTATCAAACCTACCCTATCCGCTCTTGAGAATGGCATTTTGAGCCAAATAGAAATGTTGTGTCGCATCTTATTTATAATTGGAATGATGTTCAGTTCCAAATACCTAGCAGTTACCATCACCCCCCAGGTATTTAAAAGCGCCATAACTGCTGAGTACATCCATTTCCAGCCCTAGCTCAGAAATTTCCCCATCCAGGGGGAGCAAGACCGTCTTTTCCCAATTTACTTTGAGGCCCGAGAACTGACCGAATTTACTAATTAAATTTACAATATCTACCAAAGTATCCTCTGGTTTCTGTATGGTCATCAAGATATCGTCTGCGTACAGGGATATCTTATCCCTCTCACCCCCACTTCCCCAGCCCTTAATCCATTCTGCTTGTCTAATCAATATCGCCATGGGTTCAATAAATAGGGCGAAGAGTAGGGGGGAGAGGGGACACCCCTGCCGCGTACCTCGATGCAAGGGAAAGGAATTTGATAAACTCCCGTTAATACTGATCCTTGCTGTTGGGGAGCTGTAAAGAACACGCACCCAGGTGACAAAATCGACCCCTAGACCGAACTTCTCCAAAAACTTCCACAGAAAACGCCACTCCACCCTGTCAAAGGCCTTGACGGCATCTAACGACAGGATGGAGCGGCCCTCCCCTTCTCCAAGCTGTATATCAGAAAACAACCTATGTAAATTGGTGTCCGTTCCTCTTGCAGGGATAAACCCATTTTGGTCCAGGTGGATAATGTCAGTTATCACCTTTTTCAGCCTGGTGGCCAAAATTTTGACATCACAATTAAGTAAGGAAATAGGTCTGTATGCCCCCATATCTAGCGCATCCTTTCCTTTTTTTAAACATAAAACAATTGAAGCCTCCATCATCGAATCCGGGACCAAACCTTTCTTAAATGCAGCAGAAAAAAACTTGTGTTAAAATAGGAATCAGAACCTGATGTAGACATTTGTAAAGGGCAAATGGGAGTCCATCTGTTCCTGGTGCCGAGTCAGCTGATACTTCTTTTATGGCTTGCTGGATTTCCTCCCCCGACACCAGTCCCCCCAACAACCAACTCTTACCCTCTGGTAGTCGAGGGAAGGGAATGGTATCAAGGAAATCGTCCAGCTCAGCATCCGAATAGATCAGTTCGGATTTATATAGGGAGGAGTAAAATTTACTAAAGGATTCCAAAATATTCTTTTGATCCTGAACCACTTTTCCCTCCTAAAGTCTTATTAAAAGAAAAATTCCCTCTTTTAATGTCCCCTTGGCGACCCTGGATGCCAGTAATTTACCCGGTTTGCCCCCTTCCGAAAAATAATCTTGTCCGGAGAAAAAGATCTTATGTTGAGCTTTTTTGTGGGCAAATATATCATAAGATGACTGCGCTTTAAACAATGCATCTCTATTCTGTTTAGACGGGTCCGTTGTCACCTGATGTTGTTTTACCTCTACCTCCTTCCTTAATGACTCTTCTTCGCGCCTAAATTGTATTTTGGCCCAGGAGATATCATTATAGTACATCCCACGTATAAATGCTTTTAGGGCGTCCCAAACTAACAACGGGTCTCTACTTCCACCATTTTGCTGCCAGAACTCTGTAGTTAATTTCGACATCTTTACTGCGCTGTCCAGAACGACCAGCCAATGGGGATTCAGCCGGAAGGGACAAGTCCTACCCACTTCCGCCCATTCCCCCATATTCACCAAAACACTCATTGGTGCGTGTTCCGAGATAACTATTGATTCGTATTTCATCCTCTTGACATACGTCAAGAATTTATCATTTGCTAAGCAAAGGTCAATCCTGGACAGCGTAGAGTGTGTCCGACTAACGCATGAATACGCTCTTTTATCTTGATATTTAACTCGCCAGACATCCTTAAAATTCCATTCCTCACAAAAGTCTTTTAGCCCTGCATTTTCTTCCTGCAATTTGTGAGCCCTTCATGCTCATCCTGTCTAAGGCATTGTCCAAGCAAGCATTAAAGTCTCCCATAACCAACAACGGGCAATCCGGTTTATCGGCACAGAATTGCATCATGAGAATGGAGGGGGGGGGGATATAAACAAAGGACAGGATACAACGGATATTAAATAGCTCAAAAATATAAATATGAACCTGCCATCAGTCTTAAAAAAAATAAAAACTATGCTCACCTTCCGGCTTCTTCTCCTCGGCCCCGTGGCTCCGTCTTCTGCTCTTCCGGCCTGGGCGCACACTACGGCGCGGCAGTGTTGTGACCGTGTGGCGACATAGTTCATGCGCCGCACGGGCCCTTACACCGTGACATCACGGAAGACGGAGAAGACGGAGCTGTGGGGCCAGGGAGAAGAAGCCGGAAGGTGAGTACAGCTTTTTTTAAATTTTTTTTGAAGAAAGCCCGGCTGTGAAAATAACATTAATGATGGAGGGAGACCCTGCTCCTGGACATTTCAGTAAAGGGGGACCCTGCTCCTGGACATTTCAGTAAAGGGGACCCTGCTCCTGGACATTTCAGTAAAGGGGGACCCTGCTCCTGGACATTTCAGTAAAGGGGGACCCTGCTCCTGGACATTTCAGTAAAGGGGGACCCTGCTCCTGGACATTTCAGTAAAGGGGGACCCTGCTCCTGGACATTTCAGTAAATGGAGACCCTGCTCGTGGACATTTCAGTAAAGGGGGACCCTGCCGGTGGACATTTCAGTAAAGGGGGGCTCTGCTGTGGACATTTCAGTAAAGGGGGGCTCTACTGTGGACATTTCAGAAAAGGGGGGATCTGCTGTGGACATTACAGTAAAGGGCGGCTCTGCTGTGGGCATTTCAGTAAAGGGGGGCTCTGCTGCGGACATTTGAGTAAAGGGCGGCTCTGCTGTGGACATTTTATTAATGAGTAGTGGCTGCATTGCCTACCCTTGGAGTCGTCCTCCAGTCAATAACCTTTCCATTTTTTTTATTTTTTGGGGGCGGGGGGTAAATTTAGGAGCTTCTGGTCATATGTGAGTATTTAGAGTATGAGAGTAAGTTCAGCTGCAGGATGCACAGAGGCCAGACAGCCAGGGGTAGCAGCCACATCTCCGACATCTCTCTCTGCCTGGAAGATCTGGTCTGGAGCGCAGTCGGGGTGGAGGGTTTCATGCAGTCCGGGAATGTTCGGCATTTCAAAATAGATGGGTTATAAAATTACTTTTATAACCATGTTGGTTTGGATGATGGTGGGCGCAGGGGTGAATCTAACTTATCTGATGCCTGAGGCAAACTATAGAAAGACGCCCCCAAGCACCCCCCCTCCCCATGTCAGGTCAAGTATTGAAAGAGCAAATGCTTCCTGCTGCGGCACTGGTAGAGATACCTGAGCGCCGTTCTCGGCTATCTCCATCAGTGCCATACTCAATGAATGTTTGGGCCCCGTTCTCATGATCCGTTGCCCCCCCCCCCCACTGATCAGCAAGTTATCCCCTACACACACACATTACCGACACATGATCTACATGCACACACAGCTACTGACACACAATCTACATAGTGACACTATTGTACACTTATCTCTCTTGAATATAGTTAGATGTGGTCGGGCAGCCAGTAAGGGACAGTCCAGGCTGCAGTGCAGGAGGGAGCACAGGACAGGGCAGACACTCAGAGCCTTTCCTGCTCTTCTCTCTTTCTTGTCCTCCCCTCACATGGGTTCCATCTCTTCCTGCAGCTGAGGTCCTGCAGCGTCTATGATGTAGCAGAGCTGAAGTGGATACCTCAGCTCTGGCTATTTGTACAACAATTTCATGGGGGATTATGACTGGCTGTGGCTGCTGCACCCCTTGCTCACAGAGGGTCTGCCCGGGACACAAAAGGACACACGCTTAGGGCTGAGTGGCTGACAGCGATAGTGGTTCAATGCTACTCCCGCTTACACCTGTGACCAGAGGACATCCCAGACTAGCCCAACTGAACAGTGCTGTACAGTCATTCCAGGGGAGGTTGCTCTCTTCAACCTGCCGCCCTCTCCTCCTGCTGACCAACATCTAGCCAGGACATGTGGCAGATTATTTTTATGTACAATGTCCTGGCTCCGGCTAGCTACTCTTTACCGACATCACTACAGTGCATGATGCCGCCCCCTTAATATCCGCCAGGTGGCACCGCCCGAGGCAAAATACTCAACTTTCCTCATGGGTGGTGCACCCCTGGGTAGGGGCTCTAGTCATGTGAACGGTCCGGGGCACATGGGACACAAAATCTGCCACTGCCGACAAGACAGAAAAATTGTGCAGCTAAAGCGTCTGTTACTGCTTAACCCGACTGTGCGCCACATTTATTATTGACGTGCACCATATCTCTGCAGCATCAACAAAGTGCAAAAAATGGCAGCCACTTCCTGAGCAGTGCAGGGGGCGCCAGATTCATGACGACCTGGTCCCATTTCTGATGAATCTGCTGCCCCCTGCCGCCCCACAGGACACTGCACAAAGTACAGGCTGCACCGGTTCTGATAAATGTGGCCCAATGTAGGCGCTCACCAGACATTCAGGTCTTTCAATAACATAAACAGAAAAAAACTGTGCGCCAACCAGGCCGAGGTAAAGTTAATAAAGAGCCGCCCTTTTATTCCATAGTAAGGCAACGGATCAGCTCTCACAGAACCTTCTGGATTCTCTTCTTTCTGGCTACATTTTATATGTTATTTCATGGACTGAATTCTGAGCCTTTGGCAAAACGAAAACTCTGACCGCAAAGTCGCTGATGCTGAAGGTAGCGGCTGCGTCACAGATTAGTGGGATCTGGTAATAGTGCCATCGATATTCAGCAGTCAGTATGGGAGAGGGACATTTTCCTGTAAATATGAGAGGGGTATTTTAGCTGAAAATAACGAATAGTCCTCAGTATCAGTAGAGCTCCTCTTCACATGGCATTTCGGGGGGGGGGGGGGATGGGCAAAATTTCTGGCTGTATGAAGGAGGCTGTTGAACGACCTCATATAAATGTGCCCCCTTATATTTACCCATCACAGCACATGTCATGGTACTGTGCCCCCCCCCCCCATATATTATAATATGTGCAGTGTCCTGCAAATAATGAATTTAATAACATTAATCCCCCCCCCCCCGTAATGATGTACATAATGTATAATTACTTATTTTATATATTAATATATCCGCTCAAAATAAAATGAGCTCACTCACCTCTCAGCCAGAAGTGAACCTGAACTTTCTGCAGCTCGAGGCATCTATAGAGCAGCGACCCCCAACCAACTCATGCCAGAGGAATAATTCTGGTTAATTTTTTAGTGCACCTCCAGTATTGGGGAGAGGTGAAGACTGGGTGAGGACACCTGTGCACCTCCAGTATTGGGGAGAGGTGGAGGCTGAGTGAGGACACCAGTGCGCCTCCAGTATTGGGGAGAGGTGGAGGT
>WNYA01001560.1:9685-20273 GCA_019512145.1 Engystomops pustulosus
CGGGGACTCTCTGAGCAGACACTTCATGATCCCTCTGTGCTGTGAGCGGGGACTCTCTGAGCAGACACTTCATGATCCCTCTGTGCTGTGAGCGGGGACTCTCTGAGCAGACACTTCATGATCCCTCTGTGCTGTGAGAGGGGACTCTCTGAGCAGACACTTCATGATCCCTCTGTGCTGTGAGCGGAGACTCTCTGAGCAGACACTTCATGATCCCTCTATGCTGTGAGCGGAGACTCTCTGAGCAGACACCTCAGGATCCCTCTGTGCTGTGAGAGGAGACTCTCTGAGCAGATACTTCATGATCCCTCTGTGCTGTGAGCGGGGACTCTCTGAGCAGACACTTCATGATCCCTCTGTGCTGTGAGCGGGGACTCTCTGAGCAGACACTTCATGATCCCTCTGTGCTGTGAGCGGGGACTCTCTGAGCAGACACTTCATGATCCCTCTGTGCTGTGAGCAGGGACTCTCTGAGCAGACACTTCATGATCCCTCTGTGCTGTGAGCGGGGACTCTCTGAGCAGACACTTCATGATCCCTCTGTGCTGTGAGCGGGGACTCTCTGAGCAGACACTTCACGATCCCTCTGTGCTATGAGATCCTGTGTGCTGACAATGTGCTTAGATTATCAGGGTACAGGTTTATCTACACTTTCATTTACCTTCTGATCATTCACTAGTATCTGACCCATAGAAAAGGGAGAGGATGAGATTCATGAAATGCATATTACACACAATTACATCAGCTCTGCTATCATGGCCATAACATACAATGTCAGCTCTGCTAGATACCTCCCTCCCCTGGATAAAGACCTTATCTGCCTGTAGCTTGCAGATTTACTCTCCACACGCTGCAGTTTGCCAGCAGGAAGTCAGTGTATGTGTGTGAGCTCGTCCAAAGTGTTAACGAGCAGTTGGACAGGTGTACCTAATAAAGTGGCCGGTGAGTGTATATTCCAGATGCGTCTGGATGAAGATTCCCAGCTTCAAATTTGATCCTTTTTCCTGGGTCCGTTTGAGGTGCTGAAGTGTATTAACCCCGTGACCTATAAGCTTCGTCTTCTTCCCACCATGTGCATTCCAAGGTCTCTCTTTTAAAGCCTATCATCCTGAATCGCTTCTATCGTCAAGTAACTCCTCCTTCTCCTGAGGCTGATTCTACCATTGTCGGGAGTAGGGAGCAAGGGGCACTGTCTCAACATGGAAGACAGGATATATTTGCATTATGGGTCTTATAGCCTTCGTACCTTGTGTTGATTCCCAGCAGGTGGTGCTCAGACTATGGTGTAACAGTATTGATTATGCCTGACTACGCATAATCAATCCCCTGTGAGAAAGTGAGAGGTGTCATTTGGGAAAACCGCTATCTGTCATACAGGCAGATGAAGGGTGTGTGGTAAAAGCCCTGGATTTTTCTACAGTAACCCAAGGGTTAATGCAGACATATAGTAAGCAGGAGAAGTCTGTTTGGTCTATGTTGGCCTAGCTAGCATAGACACCTTTGTAATGTCCGTACTGGGCCTGCTTATTGTGGAGTAGGGGTAGGCTGGTAGTGGGACTCCTACTCCATCCGGGCTTCGGTCCTGGGTCTCTGTATAGCCCACAGGTGCTTGTCACAGACCTCCTTAGAGCCTGATTTAGACTGTAGGCCAGAAGCAGTAGGAGAGGCACTACCTGGAGAGCTGAAGGCTGGACCATGTTCACACTGCTAGCCAAGAGAGTGTGCCAGGCAGCCTGGTACATGTATAGTTAGGTGCTGTTATTGTATTGGCAGTGCCCAGCCGGGCAGGGTTTATTTTTGGTATTATGTATGTGCCTAAGCCAAGGCTGAATTTGTGTTTTGTCAAAGAAGTGTGAATAAACACAGTTTCACAGTTTCTAGCATATCAACTGTTTTTAAATGTATTTGTTTATGTCTGTTGCTAGGAGACGCCACTTGGCACCACAATTTAAATACAGGTGTGTTCACTATTCGTTTTGGGGCAAGATGAAGCACTTTGAAACGAGTGAATCCAGTTGTCCTTCACGAACTTTACCCCCTGCATGTTTTACCCTTCCCTGTGTCGCTTGTATGTCTTTTATGAAGAGATGAAATAAAGACAAAAGATTTTCTTCAGGACGGTGAGTGACGACTTTTTCTTTTTCTAGTGAGTATAAGAAGATAAAACTGTGATTCCACCAATGTCTTTGAGGTAAAGGAGATCCTGGGCATGAAGTCGGTTAGAGGGAAGCAGTTCTTCCTTATCAACTGGAAAGGGTTAGAAGAGAGATCGTGGGAGCCTGAAGACAACATTCTGGACTACTGTGTTCTTCAAGCCAAGAAGAGCGAGAGGCCATGTCTCGGGTCACAGGTGATATTCCATGGCAGCAAGTCCAACCCGCTCTGTGGCTTACTTCATCACTCACGGTGGGTCCACCACCTCTGACCGTAACATATACTTCAGAATACTTATACACTGGAGATCAAAATTAGAGAACAATGTATGATTACATTATTTTTGAAAAAAAAACCAAGTGATCTACATGATCAACATTTGAAGGATTGACCCCGAACAGTGCTTTACAAAATAACCTAAGTATATCAACCTTAATTTTGATTAAAATATAATGATCATAGTTAGAGAACAGCAATGACTGTAGATTTTGGTCCTCTTTTCTTCCAGTCCCTTCCACAGTTTTGTGACTGTTGTGGGTTTCTTGGCCAAACCTTTGTCACCAATGATTTTACAAAGGTTTTCTGTTTGGTTTAGATCATGACTCAAGGCTGGCTATTCTATTGTTTCAATGTTTTCAGTTTCTTGGATATGCTTTACCTGTTTTACTGTGTGACATGGGGAATTGTTTTGCTTTACAACTGCTGTAGGATTGAGTGATGAGCACAAGGAAGGAACAATGTGTTATTGAGGAAGGTTCTGATACACACTGAATTCACTTGGGTATGTGGGTGAATGAAGTCCAACTCCTGGTCAAACATTCCCCAAACCATGAAACTTCCTCCACCACCTTTCACTGACTTCAGTCTTTCCAAAGTGTGTTGACGAGCATAATGTTTCCTATCAGATCCCAATACAGTGGTCAATAAGTATTTGATCCCAGGACGACTTTGCAAGTTTTCCCACCTACAATGAATGCAGAGGTCTGTAATTTTTAGTGTAGGTACACTTCAAAAGGTGAGAGAGCATTTTATTGCATTAAATAAGTATTTGTTGCCCTACCAATGAGCAAGAATTCTGTCTCTCTCAGTGCTGATAGTTTATCTTTAAGAAGCTCCTCCTACTCTGAACTCATCTCCTTCATTAAAGAGGTATTCCCATCTGGGCATTCACATTTAATTGAATACATTTGCCTTATGTAAACATTTCTTCAATTGAATGTTATTAAAAAAATGTTCCTGTGTGAAGATAATTTCTCACAAATGTTGCCATGTTGTCCCTTAGAAACAGGATAGCTTACTCGAATACGACCACCTCACATTTTGGCAGCAGTGGTCAGATATGCGCTATTGAGCCCTGCATGACCACAGGACGGCTGTGGGACCTGGAGTAACTCTTCGGACATTTAATATTCAGAAACATTTTTTCCTTGTGCAATGTGCCATAACCAAGGACACAGTCTTGTTTTTAAGGGACCATATGACTACATTAATGAGAAATTTTCTCCACACGGGAACATTTTTTTTAATAACATCTATTTGAAGAAATGTAAATATATGGCAGATTAATTAACCCTGAATTTGAATGCCCAGATGAGAATACCCCTTTAATTGTACCTGTTTGAACTAATTTCCTGTATCAAAGACACCTGTTCACACAATCAATCATACTCCAACCTTTCTTCCATGGGCAAGACCAAAGAGCTGTGTTATTTTGTGGTATTTTTAGTTTATGTGGACATATAAGATGTTATTTGGTGGTTGAGTGTTTGCTGCATGGGCCCATGACAGTATGTGTGTATGGGTTGTCTGGTTATTTTTTTTATTTATTTATTTTTGTATATTTTTATTTTCACTCTATTCTTTTCCATTACCACGTAGTCATGGTTTTGCATTCATGTACTTTTTTCTCTTTTTATGCAAAATGTGGCATTTCATTCATTTATATTTGTTTTCATTTTTTATGCATTATGTTTGTGTCTAAGTGTCTATGTAATGGATGATTTGATTATGTGCATACTCAACATAATCACTATAAAGATATATCTCAGCTAACTTTACTTTTTATGTTTTAGTGTAGTACACAGTCTTTATACGAGGACTTACCCCCTACCATCCACCGCTTTGTTCTGCATTTACTCATATCATGCTTGGTTCACACACACACACTGCACGCACACCTACTTACATTGTATGCACAATTGTTTACTGCTTTTCATTCATTGATGTGTCTGATGTGTATACTTCTTTCTGCCCATGTGCGGGCTGTATCTCTTCTGCACACGCACTGGTTCGTGCATCTCTAATAGCTATTGGCTTGTCGGCCAGATCTCATTCCTTCTACGGCGCGTGCGCGGACATTAAGTTTGTGGCCCACGAGCTGTTTCATGTTATATTGGATGAGCGCACGATCCTCCCGTGACAGGTTGGGCGCAGGCGCCATCACACATGATTGCTTAACCCCTTTCCGTACCTTTACGTGATTCTACATCATTGGATGCGGGTCGTTCCGGCACCTTGACGTAGAATCACGTCATGGCGATAGCCCGGGCTCAGAAGCTGAGCCCGTGTGATCGCCACGGGATCCCAGCGGTATGCGGTAGTCGGGATCCCGCTATAACAGCCAGGATTGCGATAGTCGCAATCCCAGCTGTTTAACCCTAGAGACGCCGTGGTCATATTGACCGTGGCATCTATGGTGCATCGGCGCGACAATCGTTACCGATCATTACCATGGTAACCCTGAGGTCCGATAAGGACCCCAGGACTGCCTATAGAAGCTGCCTGTTAGGATCGTGCACTGTGCACGATCTAACACTTCAGCTGTCAGCCTATGCAGAATGACTGTAATATGCTGCAATACATTAGTATTGCAGTATATTACAATGAACAAGTGATCAAATGATCACTTGTTCATGTCCCACCCTGGGACCAAATAGAACAGTAAAAAACATCCATAACAACCTGTACAATAAGATAAAATTGTCACTAACATTAACACGTACAGTGAACGCGTTAACACAAAAAAACCTAAAAAAACACAAAAAAACCTCACAAAAATTATGAAATTTTCACATTTTGACCGCATGCCACAATTCTGAACCTCCTAACAACCTAGAAAAGGATGCATAAAACCCTGTGCCAATATAAAGCAGACATTTTGGAAATGTTAGTTATAAAGTTTCTTGGGTGCTATGACTATCTGCCTGAAAAGCAGAAAATTTTGAACTTTGAAAATGAAGAATTTTTCGAAATTTTTGCCAAATTTAATTTTTTTCCATAACTAAACACAAAAGATATCATCAAAATGTTTCTATTTCTTTGAAGTACAATGTGTGACGGGAAAACAATCTCAAAATCCCCTGGATATGTTAAAGCGTTACAAAGTTTTATCCTCCTATAATGACACAGGGCTGATTTTACAAATCAGGCCTGGTCCTAAAGGTCTAAAATGGCTTGGACACAAAGGGGTTAAGAGAGATACTGCATTACTGGCGCATACGCCATTAAGATCCTGGGGAGATTATCACATATGCAGACTGGCCGGAAGTGAGCTGATTATGCTCACATAACACACCTGGGTTCCTTCTTCTTAACCCCTTAACGACTTGGCCTTTTTTAGTTTTTTCACTTCCATTTTTCACTCACCAACTTCAAAAATCTATAACTTTTTTATTTTTCCACATAAAGAGCTGTGTTATGGCATAACCAGCAGAGGCTGGGCCCCATAGCAGACCTTTGAATGGGGCCCCTTCTCTCCCCATACATATTTATACACACACACATTTACACAAGTGCAATCATTTTTACACACGTGTCTACAAATTCATACATTTATACACACATATAGTATATAGACATCAAATTTACAACATATACAACATACACACAGATATACAGCACATACACACACACATCCAGTATATACAACATACACACACATATACAGCATATATACACACACCCAGTATATACAACATACACACTCCTATACAGCATATACATACACACATCCAGTATATACAACACATACACACAGATATACAGCATATATACACACGCATCCAGTATATACAACACATACACACAGATATACAGCATATATACACACACATCCAGCATATACAGCATATATACACACACATCCAGTATATACAGCATATATACACACACATCCAGTATATACAGCACATACGTACAGATATACAGCATATATACACACGCATCCAGTATATACAACATACACACAGATATACAGCATATATACACACACATCCACTATATACACACACAAATATTCACACACACATCCAGTACATACAACATACACACAAATATACAGTATATATACACATCCAATCAGTATATACAATATACACACACATATACAGTATATATACACATCCAATCAGTATATAAAATATACACACACATATACAACATATATACAAACAAACACATATACATGCATTTACAGTTTACATATGTATTAATTATACTTACCCACGGTCATCGCGTCGCACCTGGAACGTGGGGTCGGGATGCGGTGGCGGGGTCACGAAGCAGACGAGGTGGGCGAGCCGCGGGTGATGGGGCGGGCCATGGGTGAGGGGGGCGAGCCACAGGAGAGGCAGGCGGGCGGGAAGCCACAGGAGAAGCGAGCGGGCCGGGCCGCAGGAGAGCCGTAAGTGCCGAGGGCGGTACTGACCGGTTGTGAATTGGGCGTGTCAGATGTCAGGTGGGCGGGGCAGGCACCAGTTTCAGCAGCAGAGGTAGTGGGGCGGCTCCTGAGCCTGGGATGGACAGCCAAATTATAATTTATTAATGATATGTCCCCGGGCCCGTCCCGGGGGCACATCCATAACAAATTATAATTCGGATGTCGGTCCCGGGCTCAGCTCCCTGTACTAGCGTTCCTGCTTCCTGCCCGTCCATCACGGGCCCCCATGAGCCTGGGCCCCGTAGCAGCTGCTACGTCTGCTACGGTGGTTGTTACGCCACTGGGTGTGGGGAGAGGAGAAGGTGGGGAGCAGGGAGAGGAGAAGGTGGGGAGCAGGGTGACATGGATGCGATGTGGGGGTGCAGGGTGACATGGGTGCAATGTGGGGTGCACGGTGACATGGGTGCAATGTGGGGTGCAGGGTGACATGGGTGCAATGTGGGGTGCAGGGTGACATGGATGTAATGTGGCGAAGCAGGGAGACATGGATGTGATGTGGCGGTGCAGTGTGGCATTGTTGCAATGTGGGGGTGTAGGGTGACATGGATGTAATGTGGGGTGCAGGGTGACATGGGTGTAATGTGGGGTGCAAGGTGACATGGATGTAATGTGGGGTGTAGATCAATCTCTACATTGAGGATCAGGATTTCCCCATCAGAAATGGCAGCTCCTGGTGGACAGAGGGATCCGCTCCTTTAGCCCATTAGGATTTAGCATCTTTTATATAAAGCAAACTAAATTCTAGATGGCAAAACCCGGTCCCTTAGCCCACAAGGTTTTAAGTAGTAAGAGGTCTCCTTAAAGGGGTTTTCCCATTAAATAAAATTCTCACATCTCAATGTTTACACAATAAAGATCATTTTTAACCCCTTACTGTACAATGTTATTGGTAATTCAGCTCCTATCACTCAGTGATGGTCGGTGTAAGATTGAGTTTGAGCGAGGACCCTCTGAGCAGACACTTCATGATCCCTCTGCGCTGTGAGATGCTGTGTGCTCACAATGTGCTTAGATTATAAGGGTACAGGGTTTATCTACACTTTCATTTACCTTCTGAACATTCTACTAGTATCTGACACATAGGAAGAAAGATGAGACAGATCAGAAATGATGAGATCCATGAGATGTATATAACACACAATGGGGCAGATTTATGATGATGCAACCAATTACAGCTCAGCTTTCATTTCACCAGTGCTCATGAATATTTTAAAGAGGAGCTGTGATTGGTTGCCATTGGCAACTAGGAATATTCTGACTTTCAGACAGCTTGATATATCTGCCCCAATGACACTCTCAGCTTTGCTAGATCTCTCACACACAATCAGCTCTGCTATATGCCTCCCCTCCCCTGGATAAAGATCTTATTAGGTAGATCCATTATGGTAGGTTTCCTTTAACGAATGTCAGCTAGCATACGGCCGCCATAAAAGTGCGGAGTGCAGAGACACATGTATCACCGTACTGTGCCCCCCCAGAAAAAAGATAGAATGTGCTTCAATAGAAACATACACACCCCCCAAAAATGGGCCCAAATCCTGTATTTATATATTTAATACTTGGTATCACATTAGCTGCTTACAAAGAACATGACCCAGACCAGTAATAATGAGACTGTCCTGACACTATATACAGGTCACCCCACACATCAACCGACTGTAGGTGGCGCCTCTCTCATCATGGTGACCTATCCCTCTCTCTCCATCATTGCTGTCCCCGAGTGCTTATCTCTAAATGGATCCTCTGACTCCTAGTTGTCAGTGTGGATCCTCTGACTCCTAGTTGTAAGAATGGATCCTCTCACTCCTAGTTGTAAGAATGTGGGGGGGTGCAGGGTGATATGGATGTAATGTGGGGGTTCAGGGTGATATGGATGTAATGTGGGGGTGCAGGGTGACATGGATGTAATGTGGGGTGCAGGGTGACGTGGATGTAATATGGGGGTGCAGGGTGACATGGATGTAATGTGGGGTGCAGGGTGACATGGATCTAATGTGGGGTGCAGGGTGACGTGGATGTCATGTGGGGTGCAGGGTGACGTGGATGTCATGTGGGGTGCAGGGTGACGTGGATGTCATGTGAGGTGCAGGGTGACATGGATGTAATGTGGGGGTGCAGGGTGACGTGGATGTCATGTGAGGTGCAGGGTGACGTGGATGTCATGTGGGGTGCAGGGTGACATGGATGTAATATGGGGGTGCAGGGTGACATGGATGTAATGTGGGGGTGCAGGGTGACTTAGGTGTAATGTGGGGGTGCAGGGTGACATGGATGTAATGTGGGGGTACAGGGTGACATGGATGTAATGTGGGGTGCAGGGTGACATGGATGTAATGTGGGGTGCAGGGTGACATGGATGTAATGTGGGGGTGCAGGGTGACTTAGGTGTAATGTGGGGTTGCAGGGTGACATGGATGTAATGTGCTGGTGCAGTGTGACATGGATGTAATGTGGGGTGCAGGGTGTCATGGATGTAATGAGGGGTGCAGGATGACAGGGATGTAATGTGGGGTGCAGGGTGACAGGGATGTAATATGGGGGTGTAGATCAGTGTTTACATTGAGGATCAGGATTTCTCCATCAGAAATAGCATGTCCTGGTGGATGGAGGGACCCGGTCCATTAGCCCACAAGGTCTTGTGTAGTAAGAAATCTCCTTAAAGGGATTTTCCCATGAAATAAAGTTCTCACATTTCAATTTTTACACAATAAAGATCATTTTAACCCCTTAGTTTACAATGTTACTCAGTGTTATTGGTGTTTTAGCTCCTATCACTCAGTGATGGTCGGTGTAAGATTCCAGAGTGTGAGCGGGGACTTTCTGAGAAGACGCTTCATGATCCCTCTGTGCTATAAGAAGCTGTGAGCTAACAATGTGCTTAGATTATAAGGGTACAGAGTTTATATACACTTTCATTTACCTTCTGAACTTTCTACTTGTATCTGACACATAGGAAGAGAGATGAGACAGATTAGAGATGATGAGATCCATGAGATGCCTATTACACACAATGGGGCAGATTTATCAAGCTGTCTAAAAGACAGAATATTCCTAGTTGCACGTGGCATCCAATTACAGGTCCGCTTTCATTTCACTAGTGCTCATGAATATTTTAAAGTGGAGCTGTGATAGGAATATTCTGACTTTTAGACAGCTCGATAAATCTTCCCCAACGACACTCTCAGCTCTGCTACATCTCACACACACACAGTCAGCTCTGCTATATGCCTCCCCTGGATAAAGATCTTTTTAGGTAGATCCATTATGGTAGGTTTCCTTTAACGAATCTCAGCTAGAATACGGCCACGATAAAAGTGCGGAGTGCACGGACACACATGTATCACCGTACCGTACCCCCCCCTGAGAAAAAAGATAGAATGTGCTTCAATAGAAACATACACAGACCCCCCCCCACCAAAAAAAAAAATATAGGCCAAAATCCTGTATTTATATATTTAATACCTGGTATCACATTAGCAGATTACAAAGAGCACGACCCAGACCAGTTATAGTGAGACCATCCTGATACTATATACAGGTCACCGCACACATCAACCGACTGTAGGTGGCGCCTCTCTCATCATCATTGCTGTCTCCGAGTGACTTATCTCTAAATGGATCCTCTCATTCCTAGTTGTCAGGGTGGATCCTCTCACTCTTAGTTGTCAGGGTGGATCCTGTCACTCCTAGTTGTCAGTGTGGATCCTGTCACTCCTA
>WNYA01001560.1:21562-36050 GCA_019512145.1 Engystomops pustulosus
ATGATGATCGGTAAAAGGGGACATCATCCCCACTAGCTGACTCGGTGGCAGAGGCCGGCATGTTGTATGTCTCCAGCACGGCGCACGTCTTCTGAGACACTGCACGCAAATAAATAAGTGTGCACCAGAAAAAAACTAGAGAAAGTACACAGACAATGCGCACAGATGGCACACACAAAAAATAGATAAGTGCACCCTACTACAGGTACACCTACGGCGCTCCGGAAAAAAATAATACCAGGCACCAAATAAAAACCTATGTGCAACGTGCAAAATTGCGCTACAGATGCTCCTAGCTGCCCTAAGACAACCTAACTACCGCTAAAGATACCGCTATTCACACGGCGCACTGAAAAGTGCGTCCAGTGCAGAACAACGCTAACGCAGCGCACTGAAAAGTGTGTTTGGGTTCAGAAGGGGCAGACAGGGAAAAACGGAAGACAAGTGTGATCACGCATGGTGATCACACAGGGAACACACAGGATGCAGGAGGGAACAGATAGGGATCAATAGGGATAAGATAGGAAAAATGTGTTTTGGTGCACACAGTAACGCTCTGCTCATCTCTCCAGCGGTACCAAACCAGAATGCTGCCGCTAGAGGAAGGAGCTAAAAACACGGTTTTTAGCCCAAAAACGCAGCGATCAGCGGGCGGGACTGATCCGATTGGTTGGGTG
Organism: Engystomops pustulosus; assembly: GCA_019512145.1. Lineage (NCBI taxonomy): Eukaryota > Metazoa > Chordata > Amphibia > Anura > Leptodactylidae > Engystomops > Engystomops pustulosus. The sequence goes on from WNYA01001560.1 coordinate 22,240, forward strand.
ACGTTGGTTTGGGTTCAGAAGGGACAGACAGGGAAAAACGGAAGACAAGTGTGATCACGCATAGTGATCACATAGGGAACACACAGGACGCAGAAGGGAACAGATAGGGATCAATAGAGATAAGATAGGAAAAATGTGTTTTGGTGCACACAATAACGCTCTGCTCATCTCTCCAGCGGTACCAAACCAAAATGGTGCCGCTAGAGGAAGGAGGTAAAAACATGTTTTTTAGCCCAAAAACGCTGCAATCGCAGCGATCAGCAGGCGGGACTGATCCGATTGTTTGGGTGATGTTGGCTGGGGGTTCTCCTGCCTCAGTCACCTGCATCCCATCGTGATGTCACCACATCACGTGACTTGGTGGCACGGGATAGCTCTGGTGCACTTGCGCCATACTAGAACAGTGCTGAGCGCTAATCGCCGGGAGCCAGCGCCATATTAGCAAGGGGTTAATTACTTCATTTATTTGGTAATTTTATATTTACTAACTTTTTGATGCAACAAAAAATTTCACAGTGAAAGAATGCATTTTGTGAGACAGAATTAATTCTTTGTGACAGAATACATTTTGTGAATTTTGTATGACAAAATGCATTTTGTGTGACAGAATTAATTCTGTACAGACGTAGGAAAAAAATCAGGGCCAATAGCCGCGCTTCTCAGTGTAGACAAGGCTTTTATTTAATTGCATGCGAGGACGACGCGTTTCGGGAGCGTACCGTTCCCTTCTTCAGGTCCGTATAATTTTTTTACACAATGTTCTATTATACAAAAAATATATATATATATAAGATAGACTGTAAAAAATGTACATCAAGAATACATGGAATAAAATTCATACATAAAGGTAGTTAAGACATGGATGAATAATCACAAAGGAAATTCATAAGTAAAAAGTTCATAAGTAAAAACAAGTGTGATCACGCATGGTGATCACACAGGGAACACACAGGACGCAGGATGGAACAGATAGGGATCAATAGAGATAAGATAGGAAAAATGTGTTTTGGTGCACACAGTAACGCTCTGCTTATCTCTCCAGCGGTACCAAACCAGAATGGTGCCGCTAGAGGAAGGAGCTAAAAACACGGTTTTTAGCCCAAAAACGCTGCAATCACAGCGATCAGTGGGCGGGACTGATACGATTGGTTGGGTGACATTGGCTGGAGGTTCTACTGCCTAAGTCACCTGCATCCCATCGTGATGTCACCACATCACGTGACTTGGTGGCACGGGATAGCCCTGGTGTACTTGCGCCATACTAGAACAGTGCTGAGCGCTAATCCCCGGAAGCCAGCGCCGTATTAGCAAGGGGTTAATTACTTCATTTATTTGGTAATTTTGTATTTACTAACTTCTTGATGCAACAAAAAAATTCACAGTGAAAGAATGCATTTTGTGAGACAGAATTAATTCTGTGTGACAGAATACATTTTGTGAATTTTGTATGACAAAATGCATTTTGTCTGACAAAATTAATTCTGTGTGACAGAATGTATTTTGTGAATTTTGTTCCCCCCTAGAGATTACATTGTTTATATTACAAGGATTGTGATTGGTCAGAATTGAATTTGCATTGTACCAGGGACTCGTCTATGCTCACATGTTTGGCGGGGGTATATGCCTGGGCAAACTTGGCGCTAAAATGATCTAATATGGGCCTGACCTTAAATAAACGATCATAACTGGGTCGTCTCTGGGTGGGCACTGTGTGTTGTCGGTGTAGTGCATAAACTTATGGATGGCTTCAGAGTGCATCCTGCTCATCGCCATGTGGAGCATCAGGGTGTGGTACAGAATGTCTGCGCTCCAGTAGTCCCTGATCGATGGCTTCTTTATAATCCCCATAAGAAGTATTATGCCCCAATACTTCTCCATCTCTGCTGCAGTGAAAGGGGTTCACCTGTAGGGTTGTGCATAAAATGAAGTGGGGTTTTGGGCATAGTGCTGTGCAGCGTAGAGATTGGTCTGGACTACAATTATATTCAACAGCTCCTCATCAAAAAGAAAACTTTAAAAAGTCCAGAGCTCTGAGCCCTGCCGTGTCAAATTTAATTCCAGGTTGGCCCAAAAAGTCAGGGACCTGAGGGGTATAATTATCTGGGGCTACCCATGTGGGGTCAGTGGAAGCCCCAGACGCTTCTCCTGCAGAAGTCCCAGGCACAGGAACCCTACGGCACCTTCTCGGGGTCCTTCCAGGTCACTGGAAGATGAGCAGGAGGATGATGATAGGTAAAAGGGGACATCATCCCCACTAGCTGACTCGGTATGTTTTATGTCTCCAACACGGTGTATGTCTTCTGAGACACTGCACGCAAATAAATAAGTGTGCACCAGAAAAAAACTAGAGAACGTACACGGACAAGCCGCACAGATGGCACACACAAAAAATAGATAAGTGCACCATACTACTGGTACACCTACGGCGCTCCAGAAAAAAATAATACCAGGCACCAAAAAAAACCTATGTGCAACGTGCAAAATTGCGCTACAGATGCACCTAGCTTGCCATAAGACAACCTAACTACCGCTAAAGATACTGTGCAGCGCTATTCACACGGCGCACGGAAAAGTGCGTTTGGGTTCAGAAGGGACAGACAGGAGATGGGAAAAACGGAAGACACGTGGGATCATGCATGGTGATCACACAGGGAAAACAAAGGATGCAGGAGGGAACAGATAGGGATCAATAGAGATAAGATAGGAAAAATGTGTTTTGGTGCACACAGTAACGCTCTGCTCATCTCTCCAGCGGTACCAAACCAGAATGGTGCCGCTAGAGGAAGGAGCTAAAAACACATTTTTTAGCCCAAAAACGCTGCAATCGCAGCGATCAGCGGGCGGGACTGGTCCGATTTGTGTGACAAAATTAATTCTGTGTGACAGAATGCATTTTGTGAATTTTGTATGACAAAATGCATTTTGTGTGACAAAATTAATTCTGTGTTACAGAATACATTTTGTGAATTTTGTATGACAAAATGCATTTTGTGTGACAAAATTAATTCTGTGTGACTGAATGCATTTTGTGAGACAAAATTAAGTCTTTGTTACAGAATACATTTTGTGAGACAAAATGAATTCTGTAAGTTGTCAGTGTGGATCCTCTCACTCCTAGTTGTCAGTGTGGATCCTCTCACTCCTAGTTGTCAGTGTGGATCCTCTCACTCCTAGTTGTCAGTGTGGATCCTCTCACTCCTAGTTGTCAGCGTGGATCCTCTCACTCCTAGTTGTCAGCGTGGATCCTCTCACTCCTAGTTGTCAGCGTGGATCCTCTCACTCCTAGTTGTCAGCGTGGATCCTCTCACTCCCAGTTGTCAGCGTGGATCCTCTCACTCCTAGTTGTCAGCGTGGATCCTCTCACTCCTAGTTGTCAGCGTGGATCCTCTCACTCCGAGTTGTCAGTGTGGATCCTCTCACTCCTAGTTGTCAGTATGGATCCTCTCACTCCTAGTTGTCAGTGTGGATTCTCTCACTCCTAGTTGTCAGTGTGGATCCGCTTCCTCCTAGTTGACCATTGGCAGTAAAAGGGTTAGGCTACATGCACACGATGCATGCCCGCTGTACCCTAGTACTGTATTACGGGGGAATACATCGGTGCCAGGGAGAGGAGCGTGAGATGAGCGCTGGCGACTGCCCCTCTCCATAGGAATACACAGCACACAGCACCGTATTCCGGAGAAAGATGGCACCTGTCCTTGCTTTCTACGGACTATGGAACGTTACAATGCCGCACAGACTGCTCCCGTACGTGAGGCGATTGAAATGTATGGGGAACGTATATATGTGCCGTATATACATCGGCTGTATATACGTCCTCCATACCTTCGATTGAATGTAGCCTTAAACCGTTCCTAGAAAGGCTATAACAAATGTGCATTTCCCTTTCCCCCCTAGAGATTACATTGTTTATATTACAAGGATTGTGATTGGTCAGAATTGAATTTGCATTGTACCAGGGACTCGTCTATGCTCACATGTTTGGCGGGGGTATATTCCTGGGCAAACTTGGCACTAAAATGATCTAATATGGGCCTGACCTTAAATAAACGATCATAACTGGGGTCGTCTCTGGGTGGGCACTGTGTGTTGTCGGTGTAGTGCATAAACTTATGGATGGCTTCAGAGCGCATCCTGCTCATCGCCATGCTGGACATCTGGGTGTGGTACAGAATGTCTGGACTCCAGGAGTCCCTGATCGATGGCTTCTTTATAATCCCCATAAGAAGTATTATGGCCCAATACTTCTCCATCTCTGCTGCAGTGACAGGGGTCCACCTGTAGGGTTGTGCATAAAATGAAGTGGGGTTTTGGGCATATGCTGTGCAGCGTAGAGATTGGTCTGGACTACAATTAAATTCAACAGCTCCTCATCAAAAAGAAAACTTTAAAAAGTCTGCAGCTCTGAGCCATGCCGTGTCAAATTTAATTCCAGGTTGGCCCAAAAAGTCGGGGACCTGAGGGGTATAATTATCTGGGGCTACCCATGTGGGGTCAGTGGAAGCATCAGACACAGGAACCCTACGGCACCTTCTCGGAGGTCCTTCCAGGTCACTGGAAGATGAGCAGGAGGATGATAATAGGTAAAAGGGGACATCATCCCCACTAGCTGACTCGGTATGTTTTGTGTCTCCAGCACGGTGCTCGTCTTCTGAGACACTGCACGCAAATAAATAAGTGTGCACCAGAAAAAAACTAGAGAACGTACACGGACAAGCCGCACAGATGGCACACACAAAAAATAGATAAGTGCACCGAACTACAGGTACACCTACGGCGCTCTGGAAAAAAATAATACCAGGCACCAAAAAAAAACCTATGTGCAACTTGCAAAATTGCGCTACAGATGCACCTAGCTGCCATAAGACAACCTAACTACCGCTAAAGATACCGCTATTCACACGGCGCACTGAAAAGTGCGTCCAGTGCAGAACAACGCTAACACAGCGCACTGAAAAGTGCGTTTGGGTTCAGAAGGGACAGACAGGAGATGGGAAAAACGGAGGACAAGTGTGATCATGGTGATCACACAGGGAAAACAAAGGATGCAGGAGGGAACAGATAGGGATCAATAGAGATAAGATAGGAAAAATGTGTTTTGGTGCACACAGTAATGCTCTGCTCATCTCTCCAGCGGTACCAAACCAAAATGGTGCCGCTAGAGGAAGGAGCTAAAAACACGTTTTTTAGCCCAAAAACACTGCAATCGCAGCGATCAGCGGGCGGGACTGATCCGATTGGTTGGGTGACGTTGGCTGGAGGTTCTCCTGCCTCAGTCACCTGCATCCCATTGTGATGTCACCACATCACGTGACTTGGTGGCACGGGATAGCCCTGGTGCACTTGCGCCATACTAGAACAGTGCTGAGCGCTAATCGCTGGTAGCCAGCGCCGTATTAGCAAGGGGTTAATTACTTCATTTATTTGGTAATTTTGTATTTACTAACTTTTTGATGCAACAAAAAATTTCACAGTGAAAGAATGCATTTTGTGAGACAGAATTAATTCTGTGTGACAGAATGCATTTTGTGAATTTTGTATGACAAAATGCATTTTTTTGACAGAATTAATTCTGTGTTACAGAATACATTTTGTGAATTTTGTATGACAAAATGCATTTTGTGTGACAGAATGCATTTTGTGAGACAAAATTAATTCTGTGTGACAGAATACATTTTGTGAGACAAAATTAATTCTGTGTTACAGAATACATTTTGTGAACATTGTATGACAAAATGCATTTTGTGTGACAAAATTAATTCTGTGTGACAGAATGCATTTTGTGAGACAAAATTAAGTCTTTGTTACAGAATACATTTTGTGAGACAAAATGAATTCTGTATGACAAAATAATATTGTGTGTGACACAAAATTGTATTTTGTGCGACAAAATGGCATTTTGTAGTCAAACAATTATATTTTGTGACACAAAATACATTCTGTTCACACAAAATAAACTGCATCACAAAATTATTTTTGTGCATTCTGTGAAAGTCTAATTGATTTTGTGCACACAAAAATGATTTTTGTAATGACAAAAGGCAATTTGGGTCGATAAATATTACTTTTGTAAACACAAAACAGATTTTGTGATGACAACATTGAATTCTGTGTCCATAGTATGAATTCTGTGATCACAAAATTAATTTTGTGCCACTGAACACATTTTGTTGCACAGAATACATTGTGAACAAACGGCGCCCCATAGAGGACAACCCCCACTGCAGTTGGAGAAGCTATAATCCAGAAATATAAACCCATATTCCACAGTCCTGTTGCTACTAACAACAAACACAAAGGTATGATTATACTGATCCCCTGGGACAACGTTTAACACTGCAGAGAGCACAGAGCACAGCAGTGTTAGGACACATCCCAAGTGCATGTGGAGAAGCTACAATCCTGGAATATAAATCCATTGTTTCCCAGGTAGCAATGACTGACCTGCTTGTTGATGGCTTCCAGCTAAATCCAGAGGTTTTTCTTCAGAACAGGTGAATATTCGGGATGTTCCATTCGCTGACTTTGGTATCAATGTTAATAAATGGTGGAGTTGCCCTTTAAGTGCGGCAGCAGATCTCCCCTGATAGACGGGAAATTAATATCAGTAGCGCAACGCAGAAGAGCGAGAGGAAGATTGGCGGCTGAGCGGACTCATTGTTCTGCTCCTGTCACATGTGCGCTGCCGCCGAGTGTCATTCAACGCTTTATGAAAAGTGGCGTGCTAATAGCAGTAAGAAAATCTGAAAATGGAGGGAACCTGTCAGTAATTAGTGAATAATACATAATATATCTGCTAATCGGAACGATTACGGACTGTGCGGACTAGGACTCATTTTTTATTTTTCTTAGAGTAACAGCGCCCCCAATTCTCTGTGGCCATGTCTGGTATAGCGGCTCTGCCTCATTAAAATGAATAAGTGTTAGTGGTAATACCAGGCACAGCCCATAGACAAGAGAGGCGCTGTTTCTGAAAACTAAGCAGACCCTGTACGTGGAGACCATAACCACACTAGTGTCCAGAGGTGGATTGAAAATTTGGGGAAATTTTAATAACCATGTAAAATAAAGACATTTCCACTTTTTATCTTCTCTAAATAAATGTGACCATGAAGACTGCAGTGTTAGGTATTGTCCATGGTGAGCTGTGTATTCATTCTCTTTGTGTATATTGTTAGTAGCAGCAGGGCTGGTATACAGCCAGCCCAGCCTGCCCCCCAGTGGTATACAGCCAGCCCACCAGTGGTATACAGCCAGCCCACCAGTGGTATACAGCCTGCCCACCAGTGGTATACAGCCTGCCCACCAGTGGTATACAGCCAGCCCAGCCTGCCCACCAGTGGTATCTAGCCAGCCCAGCCTGCCCACCAGTGGTATCTAGCCAGTCCAGCCTGCCCACCAGTGGTATCTAGCCAGCCCAGCCTGCCCACCAGTGGTATACAGGCAGCCCAGCCTGCCCACCAGTGGTATACAGGCAGCCCTGGCTGCCCACCAGTGGTATTTTTAAAATTGTGCAGTTGGTTGATTTTGCAAGTTTTTTTATTTGCCATTTTGTATCATTTTTTTTTTTTTTTTTTTTTCTATGTTGCAACATAGAAATGTGTTTTTTTTTTTAATTTAGTGGGCCAAAAACAATGAACTCTTTTAACTATTAAACTTAGACTGTATACCCAACTTGTATAGGCCTAGTTTTTCCGCACTGTAAATTGGCTGAGAGGCCTCAGCGTTGCTTTCAAATGAGTCTTTAATAATCACAATAAATATTACTCAACTGCCAACACACTACCCAATCGTTTTGTTTCCCATTCCTTGTTGAGAATCTTCTTCTGTCCTTTGTTTGTCATATGGAGTCGCCTCCATGCAATCTTTCAGTAACTGAACAATATGATGCGGCAGAGTTGATGCTGATAAATTAATCACCAACAACTTGGCCGAAGCATAGTGTCCATTGACCATCAGATCAATGTGATGCGTCTGTTGGATTTTTCTAATAGAAGATGGTAGAGGAGCCTAACCATCCGGCAACAACCTTCTGGAGTCCGACCAAAGTGTGGGGCTCCCGTTTTTTTTTGTTTTTATTTGCAAAATTTGTATGTTTTGCAAACTACCATGAAGGAGGGGGGGGGGGGAGGGAATAATACTTGGTGCAGTCTTTAATCTTAATAGGGCAATATGTATATTAATTGGTCATGCCAAAATGCATAATCTGGAATTCAGACAGGTAGTATAATACTGTATGATGGCTGTCTGCATGCTAATGGGGGATAGTTGTTTAAAACGTACTGGTGGGTGGCTAGCTGTTTTTACTGGGGGCTTGCAGTTTTCAAAGTATTGGTGGCTGGCTGGCTGTATTCTATTGGGGGCTTGCAAACAGTGACAAATTGTGTGAATGACTGGCTGTATAGTACTGGGGACTGGCAGGCTGTATACCACTGGGGCTTTTCAGGCTGTATACCACTGGATGCCGCCAGGCTGTATACTATTTGGGGGGTGGTAGGGTACATAATACATACTTTGTGGTGGTCGGCCCAGGCTGGCTGTATACTACTAGGGGTTTTGATTGCTCGATTCGAGTGGAGGGAAACTGGCTGTATACTACTGGTGGAAGGCTGTCTGTATACTATTGTAGGCTAGCTGGCTTGCATTTAAAAATTTTGTTCTTGGTGGCTGCCTATATCTGGCTGGTTGGTTGTCTACTACATGGGTTTGGCTGGCTTTAGAACACATGGGGGCTGGTTGGCTGCTTTCAACTTACCAATGTATTTTTCAACATTGGCTTTCACACAAATCAATTTATGTTACTAATGTTTGGTGTTAACATTTGATCTCTTAGCTTATCATTGTGTCTATAGTGTTTTTTTTTTTAACCATATATATATGATTACAAGCCGACCCGAGTATAAGCCAATTGCCCTTTTTTTTAACATCAAAAAACAGGGAGATCGTATTGACTGGAGTATAAGCATAGGGTCGGAAATGCATTGTTCACAGCCTACCAGTATATAGGCATCCAGCACCCAGTAGTATATAGCCTGCCCCATGTAGTATACAGCCAGCCCAGCCTGCCCCCCAGTGGTATACAGCCAGCCCAGCCTGCCCCCCAGTGGTATACAGCCAGCCCACCAGTGGTATACAGCCAGCCCAGCCTGCCCACCAGTGGTATACAGCCTGCCCACCAGTGGTATACAGCCAGCCCTGGCTGCCCACCAGTGGTATACAGCCAGCCCTGGCTGCCCACCAGTGGTATACAGGCAGCCCTGGCTGCCCACCAGTGGTATACAGGCAGCCCTGGCTGCCCACCAGTGGTATACAGGCAGCCCTGGCTGCCCCCCAGTGGTATACAGGCAGCCCTGGCTGCCCCCCAGTGGTATACAGGCAGCCCACTATACTCATCGTCTGTCGGCTCCCCAATGTGCACATGGCACCCCCGATGTCCGCGCTGCTCCACTTCTTTCTTCCTCGCGGGTCCTTAAATGCTTGCAGGGTGCAGCCATGTAATCTTCCGGCCGTCAGGCGCATACAATGACGTCAGCTACGCACGCGTCATAGTATGAGCCTGTTGGTAGGAATAAAATATGGATGCGCCATTCAGGCTTTTAAAGCAGAGTTAAGATTGTAGAGTAGCCGCAAGGAAGATAGAAGTGGTGCCTCATGGATATCGGGGGAAATGGGTTTAACATTGGGGGGAGCCTTTTTTTGTTTTTGGGTCAAAAGACTTGTGTATAAGGCAAAATGTGGATTTTTCTCCACATTTATTTCGCAACTAAACTCGACTTATATAAGAGTATTTTTATATAAGAGTTATTTTTCATTTGGTAAAATACATATTTGTGTGGTCTGATTTTTTTTTCATTTTTTTAAGGGGTTGTCTGAGAGTTCAGGCATTTAAAAAAAATATTGCCAGGAGAGGGCTGCTTAAAAAAATAAAGTCCTACTTACCTTCCGGTGCACTCCGGTATCCAGCGCTGCTGTCACTCTGGTCCGGCCGCCATGTAAACAAACATGGCCGCCGGAGCAGCGCTGCTGTTGCTCTGGTCCGGCCCTGTCAACCTTCTGGCCTCCATACACAATGCTGTGAATAGGGACGGGTAGGTGTGCCCCGCCACGGCCAGCCGGAAGCGGAGTGCAGCACTGTCATGGCGGCCATGTTTGTTTACATGGTGGCCGGACTGGAGTGACAGCAGCACTGGATAATGGAGGGCACCGGAAGGTAAGTAGGACTTTATTTTTTTAAGCAGCCCTCTCCTGGCCACATTTTTTTTTTTTATCCCTGAACTCTCGGACAACCCCTTTAAACTGTTTGTTTTTTCACCTTTATTATTTTGGCCTCATACCTGTATTCATTGGATTGACAATTTCTTTTACAAAAAATGTTGTGCTTTTGTATATTAGCATATTTTTTAATTTTGCACACGAATTTCAATATAATTATATAATAATATAATTTTTTTTTTTAAAAGAAAACACAATTTGAGCTTAGTTTAATACATTATGTAGGGTAATGGTTTTTCCACATAACATTGCACAACAATTTAGTTTTGGAATATAACATACTGTTAAGGAGGTCGCACTTGTTTCGGACGCCATCTTGACTACTGTCTGCCATCTTAGATACAGTGGCCATGTTCCCTGACCATTGTCAAGTTAATGTCATGATTCAAACTTCATTTTATGTAACCTGTTTGCTGGCCTGTCAGCTAATACCCTGTGACATGTAATGAGAAGCCAGTCTGTCCTCGATGCTGCATGATACTAGGATTCTGGAGCCACTTATCATCTCCTTCACAGCATTAGTATAAACAATATCTGTGTACAAGGTCTCTGAGAACTGAGCACAATTAATTCACTTTCTTTTCCCAGAATTTGCTGATGACCAATAGCTTTGCAGTATACTATTCACGCCCCTTTGATGATTCTTGTGTTTGATATATATTATGCATTTTCATGATTAAAGTGGAAGATCTTGACTAAGAGATTGACATGTCTTGGTCTCTATGTTCAATCAAGGGTTAATTAGGACTCACCTTACACAAGTCAAGAGGGCTGTTGGGGCCCTGCATAAAAATCCCTAACAATATTTGGCGTCCATCTGGGTGGGCTTAGGAGTAAACAACAACAACACCAAGACAGCCTCCGTGAAGTGTCCCAGCCGGCTTGGTGAACAGAACTGACCAGAGAGCTCTCAGGGTAAGATATTAATTTTTTCTTGTCTACCTTGATATGTCACTTCTGGTTCACTGGTTGGACGGACCGGGTAAGACTGTCTCTGTGTTATGTATTTGCCACTGTTGTTCACTGTAACCTAAGCTCAGAGTTTTTGGCAAAGAACCACTTTGTAAGGTGATTGACAGAGACTGGACAGTGACGGATGGTCAGACAGTCTGTGGTGTTAGCTGAAGCAGTGAGACGGGAAGTAGTAACCCTTAGATGTCTGCAATGCTAGAGTGGGAGAGTGGGAGATATTCTGTTGTGATTATCATAGTGTCTATAGTACTGTTTGACTGGTGCCAATAGGGTTGCCCATAGAGGTATAGAGCTCAATTTGTGCACGTGCAGCGGAGACCCGCCCTGATCAAGTGTGCGTTTAGCTTTCTTTTTTTTGGGAGTCTGAACAGCCTCGTGGGACTGTAAGAACTAGTAGTGACTTAGTAAAGAGTCGGTAAGAGAGTGGACTTGGTGTAGAGTCGGTGAAAGAGTAGTGACAGGTCAGAGTTGACTTGGTGTAGAGTCCTCTGTGGAAGTCTGGTATCTAGTTTCTTTGGGGTCGGTAAATCGAGGTGTTGGCATTCGCTGTGTCTGTGGGGACAAGTTTGGTTGTGTTGCAGTAGTAGGCATTTATGATGAGTTGTGATGGGAAGTAAGCAAAGTAAAGTAAGCCAAGGGTGCGGACCTAGAAAAGCTACCCAGATTGTGTCCCACATGGAGGGGAAAGATGATGTAAGTAGACAAAAGGTTGTTGAGTTAAGTAGGACTGATGGAAAAGTGCAAGTTGACATGATCGGACATAAGGGCTGGTAGTGTTGAAATGAAAAGTAATATTGAAGGTTTTGGGATGTGTCAGATGATCTGATGATTGTACAAGTGAGAAAACTATGTGCACATGGCACCCCCGATGTCCGCGCTGCTCCACTTCTTTCTTCCTCGCGGGTCCTTAAATGCTTGCAGGGTGCAGCCATGTAATCTTCCAGCCGTCAGGCACATACAATGACGTCAGCTACGCACGCGTCATAGTATGAGCCTGTTGGTAGGAATAAAATATGGATGCGCCATTCAGGCTTTTAAAGCAGAGTAAAGATTGTAGAGTAGCCGCAAGGAAGATAGAAGTGGTGCCTCATGGATATCGGGGGAAATGGGTTTAACATTGGGGGGAGCTTTTTTTTGTTTTTGGGTCAAAAGACTTGTGTATAAGGCAAAATGTGGATTTTTCTCCACATTTATTTTGCAACTAAACTCGACTTATATAAGAGTATTTTTATATAAGAGTTATTTTTCATTTGGTAAAATACATATTTGTGTGGTCTGAGTTTTTTTTCATTTTTTTAAGGGGTTGTCTGAGAGTTCAGGGATTTAAAAAAAAAAATGTGGCCAGGAGAGGGCTGCTTAAAAAAATAAAGTCCTACTTACCTTCCGGTGCACTCCGGTATCCAGCGCTGCTGTCACTCTGGTCCGGCCGCCATGTAAACAAACATGGCCGTCGGAGCAGCGCTGCTGTTGCTCTGGTCCGGCCCTGTCAACCTTCTGGCCTCCATACACAATGCTGTGAATAGGGACGGGGAGGCGTGCCCCGCCACGGCCAGCCGGAAGCAGAGTGCAGCACTGCCATGGCGGCCATGTTTGTTTACATGGTGGCCGGACTGGAGCGACAGCAGCACTGGATAATGGAGGGCACCGGAAGGTAAGTAGGACTTTATTTTTTTAAGCAGCCCTCTCCTGGCCACATTTTTTTTTTTTATCCCTGAACTCTCGGACAACCCCTTTAAACTGTTTGTTTTTTCACCTTTATTATTTTGGCCTCATACCTGTATTCATTGGATTGACAATTTCTTTTACAAAAAATTTTGTGCTTTTGTATATTAGCATATTTTTTAATTTTACACACGAATTTCAATATAGAAATTAACACTTACCAATACGCCATCTTTCCTGATCGGTGAACGAGTCCCAGTTTTGTTCCATTTGCTGGCACACTTGAATCCATGCTCTGCTTCTTTTTTCTTTATTAATATGATGTTTATTTTTCAAATCCCAGATCATTGGGTGTTCTTTTACCTTTAATATTTAGTGTAAAATTATTAAAATTTATTTTTTGGTTAAAATACTTTTTTTGTCTAAAATTGTTTTTAAATTATCATATTTTTGAAATTAAGTTTTCCACTCTGGTATACTACAAATTTTTAAATGAATTAAATTTTGTTTACTTGATTTTATTGATTCATTTTTCTTTTTTAATTTTAATTATTTTAAATCATTTGCCTAATTTTTTTTTTAACCCCATAGCGCAATAAGACGTACCTGTACGTTTTATTTCGTATGGGGTAGTATGAAGGGTAGTATGAAGGGTTCACGGGCTGAGCCCTCTTCATACACACCGGGTGCTTGCTTCACAATGAAGCAAGCACCCGTCGCTAACACCCGCGACCGGTGCTTGTACCGATCGCGGATGTTAACCCTTTCATCTTGGCTCCGATCGCCGCTCCCCGTGACGTCATCGGGGAGCGGCGATCCGTTGCCATGACAGCCTCGGATCACACAATGATCCGAGGTTATCATGTTTTAGGCCATCTATTACAATGTGCGATCTGCACATTGTA
>WNYA01001560.1:42580-67879 GCA_019512145.1 Engystomops pustulosus
TTTACTTCCTATGTAGCCACGTGCACGGTCGCGCGCATGGTAAGCGCCGAGCGCGTACCTCCCTGCACCGAAGCAGCTTCGGCTTTAAAGTTTAAAAAGTGTTTTAAACCGCGATACAGCGGTTTAACACACTAACAAAAATAAATGAGTTGGCGCTCTGTATTTCCTTCTTATACCTGCCACTTCAAGTGGTAGGTTTCCTATTTTAGTGGGCCACAACAATGACCCTTTTAACTATTTACTTAGACTGTATACCTCACTGTAAGGCCTATTTTTCCGCTGTAAATTGGCTGATAGGCCTCAGCTTGCTTTCAAAAGATCTTTAATAATCAGCACTACAGATTACCTCAACTGCCACACACTACCCATCTTTTGGGTTTCCCATTTCCTGTTGAACTCTTCTTCTGTCCTTTGGTTGTCATATTGGTCCGCCTCCAGGCAATCTTTCAGTACCTGACGAATATGAATGCTGGCCGATTTGATGCGGATGAATTACTCACCAAACTTGGCCGCATCATATTGTCCTTGACCATCGATCGAATGTGATTCTTCTTTTGATTTTTCTAAGTACGATGGTAAGAGCCCCCATCCCTTCAACACCCGTCTTTAGTCCTACCAAAGTGCGGGGCCTCTTGTTTTTTTTGTTTTAGTTGCAAAACTTAGTATGTTTTGCAAACTACCCTGAAGAGGTGGGGTGGAATTAATACCTTGGTTGCATCTTTAAAATCCTTAATAGGGCATCTGGTATATTATTGGTCCTTACCAACATTCCATATCGAATTCCGACCAGGGTAGAGAAATCTGATCTGATGGCTGTGCTGTAGGCTAATGTGGGGATGTTTGTTTAAAACGTACGTTTTGGTTGGCTAGTCTGTTTTATAACTGGGCATTTGCAGTTTTCAAAGTATTGGTGGCTGGCTGTCTGTATTCTATTTGGGCTTGCAACCTTATAAATTCTGTGAATGACCTTGCTTTATAGTACTGGGTCCCCAGTACTCTACTCACATTCCTTCACACAATGTGTGAGGCTGTATACCACTTTGGCTTTTCAGTCCTAACCCTGTAGGCCTCCAGGCTGTATACTATATGGGGGGTTGTAGGTACATAATACATACTTTGTGGTGGGTCGGCGGGCCCGGCGCAGGCTGGCTGTATACTACTAGGTGTTTTTGAATTGCTCATTCCGAGTGGAGGGAAACTGTGCTTTGTATACTCCTGGTGGGAAGGCTGTCTTTTATACTATTGTAGGCTAGCTGGCTTGCATTTAAAAATGTGGTTCTTGTGTCCTGCCTATATACTGGCGGGTTGGTTGTCTACTACATGGGTTTTGGCTTGCTTTAGAACACATGGGGGGCTGGTTGCTGCTTTCACTTACCAATGCAGTTTTCAACATTGGCTTTCACACAAATCAATTATGTTTACTAATTTTTGGTGGTAACATTTTGGGTGATCTCGTATGAGCTTATCTTGTGTCTATAGTGTTTTTTTTTTTAACCATATAGATAATGATTACAATCCGACCCTATATAAGCCCCAATTGCCCTTTTTTTTTAACATCAAAAACGGGAGTAATTGTATTGACTGGATTATGAGCATAGGGTCGGAAATGCATTGTTCACAGCCTACCATTATATAGGCATCTCCAGCACCCAGTAGTATATAGCCCTGCCCCATTTAGTAATACCCCAGCCAGCAGGCCCCCCGTTGTATACAGCCAGCCCACCCGTGGTATACGCCACCCACGCCTGCCCCCCAGTTGTATACAGCCTGCCCACCAGGGTATCCAGCCTGCCCACCAGTGGTATACAGCCTGCCCACCATTTGTATACAGCCAGCCCAGCCCAGCCTGCCCACCAGTGGTAATACCGCCAGCCCAGCCTTGCCCCCATTGTGTATACACCAGCCCAGCCGTTTGCCACCAGTGTATCTAGCCCGCCCAGCCTGCCCACCAGTGGTATCTATCCAGCCCAGCCCTGCCCACCATGTTATACTGCAGGCCAGCCTGCCCACCAGTGGTACAGGCAGCCCA
The DNA here is from genome assembly GCA_019512145.1 of Engystomops pustulosus. Classification (NCBI taxonomy): domain Eukaryota; kingdom Metazoa; phylum Chordata; class Amphibia; order Anura; family Leptodactylidae; genus Engystomops; species Engystomops pustulosus. The sequence goes on from WNYA01001560.1 coordinate 44,610, forward strand.
GCCTGCCCAACCAGTGGTATAACAGGCAGCCCTGGCTTGCCACCCAGGGTATACAGGCTCCCTGGCTGCCCACCAGTGGTATACCGGCAGCCCTTGCTTCCCAGCATGGTATACAGGCAGCCCTGCGCCACCAAGTGGTCTACAGCACCCTGGCTCGGCCCCACCAGTGGGTAATACAGGCGCCCTGGCGCCCACCAGTGGTAGACAGTGCCGCCCTTGCGGCCTCCAGTGGTATCAACTGCAGCCCGGCTGCCCTCCGTGGTATACAGCAGCCCTGGCTGCCCCCAGTGGTATCCAGGCATCCCTGGCTGCCCGCCCAGTGGTATACGCAGGCAGCCCTGGCGGCCCCCGTGTATACAAGGCATGCCCTGGCTGCCCCCCGGTGGTATACATTCAGATCCCTTCTGCCCCCCAGTGGTATAGCAGTCAGCCCTGTGCTGCCCCCATGGCTATACAGGCATTGCCCTTTCTGCCCCCATTGGTATACAGTCAGCCCTTGCTGCCCCCCAGTGGTATACACGTCAGAGCCCCATACTCATCGTCTGTCGGCTCCCTGATGTGCACCAACTGTCACCCGATGTCCGCGCTGCCCCACTTCTTTCATTCTTCCTCGGCGGGTCCTTAAATGCTGCAGGGTGCAGCCAGTGGTGTAATCTCCAGCCGCAGCACATACATGACGTCCAGCTAAACGCACGCGTTCATAGTAAATGAGCCTGTGGTAGGAATAAAATATTGGATTCGCCTTCAGGCTTTTAAAGCAAGTAACGATTTTGTAGAGTAGCCCAGGAAGATAGAAGTGGTGCCTCATGGAATCGTGGAATGGGTTAACATTGGGGGGGGCTTTTTTTTGTTTTTGGTCAAAGACTTGTGTATAAGGCAACATGTTGGATTTTTCTGCACATTTATTTTGCAACTAAACTTAAACTCGACTTATATAAGAGTATTTTTTATTTCACATGTTATTTTTTTCATTTGCAATAACATATTTGTGTGGTTCTGAGTTTTTTTTCATTTTTTATAAGGGTTGTCTGAGAGTTCAGGGATTTCAAAAAAAAATGTGGCCGGAGGCGGGCTGGCTAAAAAAATAAAGCCTACTTAACTTCCGGTGCCACTCGCGGTATCCGCGCTGGTGTCAACTCTGTTCCGGCCCGCCAATGTAAACAAACATGGCCGTCGGAGCAAGCGCTGCTTGTTGCTCGTTCCGGCCCTGTCAAAGACCTTCTGGCCTCCATACACATTGCGTGTGGATAGGGACGGTAGGCGTGCTCCCCTCCACGCCCAGCCGAAGCGGAGTGGCAGCAGCTGCCATGGGCGGCCGTCGTTTGTTTAACATGGTGGCGTACTGGAGCGACAGCAGCACTGTATAATGGAGGGCACAGAAGGTAAGTAGGACTTTATTTTTTAGCACCCTCTCCTGGCCACTTTTTTTTTTTTTTATCCCTGAACTCTCGGACACCCCTTTAAAACTGTTGTTTTTTCACACCTTTATTATTTGGCCTCATACTGTATTCATTGGATTGACATTTATTTTACAAAAAATTTTGTGCTTTGTATATTAGCATATTTTTTAATTTTACACAACCGAATTTCAAATATAGAAATTAACACTTTACCAATACGCCCATCTTTCCTGATCGGTGAACGAGTCCCATTGTTTGTTCATTGCTGGCACACTTGATCCATGCTCTGCTTCGTTTTTCTTTATTAAAAATATGATGTTTATTTTTCAAATCCCAAATATTGGGTGTTCTTTCACCTTAATAGTGATTTTAAAATTAGTAACATTTATTTTTTGGTTAAAATACTTTTTTTGGTCTAAAATTGTTTTAAATTATCATATTTTTTGAACATCTACGTTTTCCACTCTGGTATACTAACAAATTTTTTTAAATGAATAAATTTTTGTACTCTTGATTTTTTGATTCATTTTTCTTTTTAATTTAATATTTTAAAAAACATTTGCTAATTTTTTTTTTTTTTTTTTTTAAAAAATCCCCTAGCGGCAATAAGACGTACCTGTACGTTTTTATTGCGTATGGGGTAAGTATGAAGAGGGTCCACGGGCTGACCCTCTTCATACACAACACCGGGTGCTTGCTTCACAATGAGCAATCACCCGTCGCTACACCACCCCGCTATCGGTGCTGTACCGTCCGGATGTTAACCCTTTCATCTTGGCTCTCCGATCGCCGCTCCCCGTACGTCATCGGGGGAGTCGCTGATCCGTGCCATTAACAGCCTCGGACACCCCAATTATCCGAGGTTTATCATGGTTTTAGGCCATCTATTACAATGTGTCGTCTGCACTTGTTTTTAAAACAAAAAATAAAGGAAATGTATGCAAAATCCCATAACTGCCATACGGTAGTAATGTCAGTATAGGGTAGGATCATATCAGAACCACCTGGGTTAAAGTACCCTAGGAGTCTGAAAAAAAGAAAAAATTTTAATAAAAACAATAAAAAAAATTATATTAAAAAAAACCTAAAAATGCAAATCACCCCCCTTTTCCCTAGAACTGAATATAAATATAAATAACACAGTAAAAAATCATAAACACATTAGGTAATACTGCATCCAACAATGCCCGATCTATCAAATATAGAATGTTTTTTTTTACTGCGTTAACCTTAACGGAAAATAGTGCCCAAAGTCGCAAATGGCATTTTTTGCCATTATTTGAAAACTATAACAAATTCAATCAAAGTGATCAAAAGGGTCGTACAATTCTAACAATAAAAGCATTGAAAACGTCATCAAAAGTTTCAAAAAATGACACCACGCCACAGCTCCATAACCAAAGTATGAAAATTATTAGCGCAAGAAGACGGTAAAATGAAGAATTTTTATATTTTGGATCAGGAGGTTTATTTTTGTAATATATGAAAACTTATAAAACCTATAGAAATTTGGTATCCATGTGATCGTATTGACGCCATGAAGAAATTAAGACATTTCCATTTTGAAGGATCGCACTGAAAGACGTAAAAATCCACCACGCCCCACAAGAAACGGCTCAAATGCGTTTTTTCAAAAAAAACAACCATTTTCAAACTGCATTCAAATTTTTTTCCCGCTTCCTCCAGTATATGGCATATACATTAAATGCCATCCTTGCGTGTCAATTGTTTACGGCAGAAAACAAGCATGACACGCTCTCTACATGTAACAATACTCACATTATGCCTCGATTATCCTAAATAAGATGGCATATAACGTTTTCAAAATGTCAAATCAATTGGATTTTTCTAAGTAGCTAAGAGTGGCCCCCTTCAATTTTACTTATGAAACGTTTTACTATTCACCAATATTTTGAGGCTGCCATTCAACATCAGCCAAATTTCGAGTAATAACGCTGTTGCGGAAATCTCAATCGTATACTCCTTTTTGTTAATGTGATGAGAGCTACTTTAGAAGCATGAAATTCTGTTCCGCCTAAGGCCGCCTTCCACACTAGCGTGCCTTTCACGTCAGGGTGCAATGCTTGAAAAAACTGACGTTTTTGGCTGCGGTTTTTGTTCCATTTTGCCTTGGATCAATAGCGTTTTTACGTTTTTCCCGCGTGTTGTTGCGTTTTTGGCGCTTTTTCAACGCGCGAGTCAATGGGAGACTCAGCATTTTTCAAAGGGACCATGGTTGGGGATAAATGTTTATTAATTGAAAAAAAATGTCTCTGATAAGTTATGCAAACATCTGCGATCATTCTTCACTGTTCCCCGTTAATTATCCGACAGTGAGCAGTGTGAAGAATGAATAAAAACCGTGAACACAGGATCATTTAAGAAAAACCAGTGAGAGAGAATAGATTACGTGTTTCGGCACATCTCTTACTTGTCGGGAGTATACGGCGGAACAGTGACCAAAATAGATGTGAAGAAAATAATGTGAAGAAACATTGCAGATGTATGAAACACTCTGCAATGTGTTCTTCACACATATATATTGTCTTTCACATGCAGTTTTGCTCGCACCGTTCCGCGCGTATCTCCCGACAAGTAAGCAGATGTGCCGAACACTCTGTAATCTATTCTGCTTCTCACTGTGTTTTTCACTTAAATGTCCTGTGTTCACCCTGTTTTTTTATTCTATTGCTTCACTGTTTTCATGTGTGTTTTTTAAATAAATGATCAATCTCAAGCAGGGGAATATTATGTCCGGCACCTAGCAACCATCACGTTTAAAACTCATTGCACGATTAACTGTTCTTGATTTCGTCTCCATAGACTTGAATGGGGCGTGAAAAAAACGCACGCGTGAAGGAAAAATGCAAATGAGAGAAAGGCCATTGAAACATGGGACAGAGTGCAATGCAAGTTCTGGCGTCAAAACACACGCAGAACTGCGCGTGAAAAACGCCAGTGTGGAAGGGGCTTAAGCGTGGCAAGTGTTAAAATAATGGGATATTTACTCTTACTTACCTGGTCCTGTGCAATCTAGCGGTGCGTTCTCTGTGGAGGATTTTGGTCCGGCCGGATCCACTAAGGTAGTTCCTTTAACGCCACCAGGTGTCGCCGCTGCGCTGAAGTTCACATCGGAATGCTGAAGTTCACCATCCGTACCGCTGGTGAGTGAAGCGCGTGTCAACGGCCTTTTTGTTTTTTTTAAATATGCGGCACTTTTTTCCCAATGCTTTGTTTTGTGAGCGGCCATACCCCCCGATTCCCTTTGCGTGTAATGCCGGCAATGTAGTGACACAATCCGATTGTGGTGTGCCAAATCCCGGGGCAGATTTACTTACCATATAATACCGCGGGCTCTCCTCCTTCACTTCCTATGTAGGCCGCCGTGGCACGGTCTGCGCGCGATGGTAAGAAGCGCCAAGTGCGTAGCTCCTGCACCGAGCAGCTTCGGCTTTAAAAAGTTTAAAAAATGTTTTAAAAACAACGCGATACCAAACGTTGTTAACCCACTATAACAAAAAAAATAAATGAGTTGGTGCTTTTATTTCTTCTATACCACCTGCACTTCCAGTGAGGTTTCCTTAAATTTAAAAATTTTATTAAATTAACGTATGTAATATTTTTTTTCAATGCTTAAAAAACAAAAAAAAAAAATACATTTACAACTCTACATGATGATTATTTGTTTTCTTGGTACAAAGTAAAAGCAAGACACCACCAGTGTTGTAACACCAGTTTTACAGAACAACGTCCCTCATTTCAAGTTGCATTTTATTTAAATATTTAAATTCAAAGTAATACTTTTAATTGTTATCACTCTCAAATTCAATTATCACTCAAATTCAACAATTAGTCTAACATGGACTTGAATGGAATGTAAACTTAGATTCACTCGGGCCTTCTAAATTTTTCTTCTTGTAACTGTGCAATATTAGGTATACCATGTATTTAGAGCAGTTTTTTTTCCATAAACTATTTTGAATTGTGCAACTGTACATAAAAAGGTACAAAAATTCTCTTCTAATTTTCATTACGATGAACGAACAAGCTACACCAATCCACTATATAGGTGTTAGACATAGACCTCAATACAATGGAAGGCCTACTCCTTCACTGTGCCAACTGTATCCGCCATACATAGAAGGGACACTACCTCACCAGACACCGGAGACCCGCTAACCCGCCACACGAGTAGGACACTACCCGCCACACAGTGAGTGAACACTAACCGCCACAGGTAACCCCACCACAGCTAGACACTGCGCCTCCTGATGCCTACGCCCACCCATTGAGGGCACTACCGCACCACCACAGTTCATAGTGGACACTACCAGCCACACTGATGACGCACTACCCTCAACATAGAACACTACCCACACATTGAGTAACACTACGCTCACCTATGGACACTACGACCATATCCGAGTGAGGGACGCTACCCGCCCACACGTTGAGGGACACTACCCCTCCACACAACTTGATTACACTAACCACCGTCCACACATTAGGAACCCCTACCGCCACACATTTAGGGACCTACCCGCCACAACCTGTAGGGACACTACCCGAACTACCGCCACACAGTGATACCGCACACATGAGGCACATCCACCAACGTCCACACAGTGAGGGTACACTAACCTCCACACATTGATGGACACTACCACCGCCACACCGTGAGGACACACGTCACCTTGGCCCCACACGTCCCAGTGAGGGACACTACCCCGTCCACACAGTGAGGGACACAACTACGCCATCACTCGGTGATGCCACTACCCCCGCCCATACAGTGAGGGACACTACCCTAATGGCACACCGGAATAATGAGGAACACTAACACCCCATCCAGTGATGGCACACGATACCCGCCATACATGGAGGACAACTCCCTGAATACAGTGAAGGGACACTCCCGTGATACAGTAGAAAACACTACCGCCATAGCCGTGAGGAACACTACCGGTCCAAACAGTGACCATCAACAGTGAGGAACACTACCGGCCATATAGAACACTACGTCTGAGACACTACCTCCATACATTAGATAACGACACTAACCGTCCATCACAGTGAGAACACTACCCCCCATACATTGTAGGTAACACTAAACCCCATACGTGTAGGACACTACCCCCCCCCTACAACACACCCCCCCCATACACGTGAGGACACTACCCCCCCATACAGTGGTAGGAACCTACCCAACCAAAACCCCCCCCACATCGGACACTACCCAGACCACACCCCATACATTGAGGAACTACTACCCTACCCCTATACAGTGAAGACACACCTACCCCCCCCCCCAAAATAACAGTGTAGGAACACTAACCCCCCCATACAGTGAGGAACACTAACCCCCCCCATAATTGAGGAACACTACCACCGCCATCAGTGAGAACACTACGCTCACCTACATGTGAGGACACTACCCCCATACAGGAGTGACACTACTCCACGCTACTAGGGACAACCTACCGGCCATACCAGTGATGGGCACTACCCCCCATACAGGAGGACACTACCCCCATAAGGAGGGAACACTACCCCCCATCAGTGAGGGACCACTACCCCCTACAGTGATGCACACCCTAGGAGCCTAACCCCATACAGTGGGAAGACCTACCCCTACGGGCCACTCCCCAGTGAGGCCACCTAACCCCCACACAGTGAGGGACACTACCCCCACACAGTGAGGGACAACATACCCCCCACATTGCAATAAGAGTGGGAACCTACACCACACAGGGGGACACTACCCCCGACACAGTGAGGACACTACCACCCCACACCGTGGGACCCTACCCCCCACACAATTGAGGACACTACCCCCCCACACAGTAGGACACTACCCCGCATCGAGTGAGACACTACCCCTCCCCCCAGTGAGGGACCCTCCAACCATACGGGGAACTCCATACAGTGAGGAACACTTCCGGATACGTGGAGAAAAACATACCCCCATCCAGTGAGTGACACTACCACACGCCATACAGTGGATGGAATCACCCTCGAATCCAGTATTGGCACTCCGGAATCATTGAGAAAGCACTTCCGGAATACATTGAGTGAACACAACCCTGCATGCTAAAGAACAATTCCACCATAGACAAGAGTGCTCTACTCACCACCATAGCATAAGTTACTGTTTGCATTGTCTCATTTTTTTCATCATGAATGCTCTTCACCATTCCAAATTTTCCAACAAACTGGAATCTCTTCACCATTTCAAACGTTGAACTTGAGGTCAATTGTAGTAAACCTTGTATAAAAACTATGAAATTAAAAGCAATGTAATAGTTATTCACAATGAATCCAACATTGCATAAATGATAAATGGCCCTGACTGGTAAAATCAAATTGTTTACAATCCATTCAACAAGAACTAGTCACCTGTATTGAAAGATTACTCTTGACTCTTGCATAATTACACTACCAATTGGAATGGCTTATTTGCCCCATTTAGCAAAAGGTGATATTGCAGTTGGCTATGAAACAATTGTATATGCTTTTCAAGGGGTATTTTCATTTCTGCACAATAATTTTATTTTTTGTATGAGCCAAAGTTTTTCGATATAACAATATACTTTCAGTATCAATTCATCAAGGTTTTCTATAGCATTGTTTGCTGACATTCTATAAAATCCTGTTATTTGCATTGGATCAAAATATGTCCATGGTCACACAGGTGACGTAATAGTAAGTCAAATGCCGGGTGCAGGTGCATAAAGAGGGTTCACGGGCTGAGCCGTCTCCATAGCCGGTAAGGCCCCTTCCACACTAGCGTTTTTCACGCGCATGTTCTGCGTGTGCTTTTGACGCGCAGAACTTGCATTGCACTCTGTCCCATTGTTTCCAATGGGCCTTTCCTCATTTGCATTGTTTTTCACGCGTAAGCCTGCGTTTGTTTTGCCACCCCATTCAAGTCTATGGAGACGCATCAAAAACGCATTGCACTCGCAAGCAATGTGAGTGCAACGCGTTTTTAAACGGATGGGTTGCTAGGTGACATGAATAATTCCCCTGCTTGAGATTGAGCATTTAATTTAAAAAACACAGTGAAGAACAGTGAAGAATAGAATAAAAACAGTGAACACAGGGTCATTTAAGTGAAAAACACAGTGAAGAATAGATTACAGATGTTCGGCACATCTGCTTACTTGTCGGGAGATACGCGCGGAACGGTGTGAACAAAATTGTATGTGAAGAACAATATATATGTGTGAAGAACACATTGCAGATGTATGGAAACACCTGCAATGTTAGCAAAAATAAATGAGTTGGTGCTCTGTATTTCCTTCTTATACCTGCCACTTCAAGTGGTAGGTTTCCTTTAATTTAAATAATTTTATTAAATTACGTATGTGAATATTTTTTTTTCAATGCTTAAAAAAATAAAAATAAATACATTTACAACTTACACGATGAGTATTTGTTTTCATTGGTAACAAATGAAAACAAGACAACACCAGTTGTTGTAACAACAGTTAACAGACAACTCCCTCATTTCAAAGTTGCATTTTATTTAATATTTTAAATTAAAAAGTAATACATTTTAAATTGTTATCACTCAAATTCAACTAGAATTATTAACATTGCTTGAATGGAATGTAAAATGGTTAGATTCAAACGGGCCTTCTAACATTTTTCTTGTAACTGTTGCAATAGTTAGGTATACCATTATTTAGAGCAGTTTTTTTTCCAAAAACTATGTTTAAATTTGCAACTTACTATAAAAAGGTAAAAAAATTCATCGTTCTATTGTTCATTACTGTATGATGTAAAGAAAAAGCTAAAAACAAACAAGGCTACACCAATCCAACTATATAGTGTTAGACAGTAGCCCAATACAGTGAGGGACACTACCGCCATACACTGAGCAACTGTACCGCCATACATAGAGGGACACTACCCCCCATACAGTGACCGACACTACCGCCACACAGTGAGGGACACTACCCCCATACAGTGACCGACACTACCGCCACACAGTGAGGGACACTACCCCGGAATACAGTGAGGGACACTCCCGGAATACAGTGAGGGACACTCCCGGAATACAGTGAGGGACACTCCCGGAATACAGTGAGGGACACTCCCGGAATACAGTGAGGAACACAACCTGCATGCAATAAAGAACAATTCCACAATAGAAAGAGGTGCACTACCACCATACATAGAGTTACTGGATTGGCATTGTCATTTTTTCATCACAGGAATCTCTTCACCATTTCAAACGTTGAACTTGAGGTCAATTGTAGTTATTTTAGTGGGCCACAACAATGACCCTTTTAACTATTTACTTAGACTGTATACCTCACTGTAAGGCCTATTTTTCCGCTGTAAATTGGCTGATAGGCCTCAGCTTGCTTTCAAAAGATCTTTAATAATCAGCACTACAGATTACCTCAACTGCCACACACTACCCATCTTTTGGGTTTCCCATTTCCTGTTGAACTCTTCTTCTGTCCTTTGGTTGTCATATTGGTCCGCCTCCAGGCAATCTTTCAGTACCTGACGAATATGAATGCTGGCCGATTTGATGCGGATGAATTACTCACCAAACTTGGCCGCATCATATTGTCCTTGACCATCGATCGAATGTGATTCTTCTTTTGATTTTTCTAAGTACGATGGTAAGAGCCCCCATCCCTTCAACACCCGTCTTTAGTCCTACCAAAGTGCGGGGCCTCTTGTTTTTTTTGTTTTAGTTGCAAAACTTAGTATGTTTTGCAAACTACCCTGAAGAGGTGGGGTGGAATTAATACCTTGGTTGCATCTTTAAAATCCTTAATAGGGCATCTGGTATATTATTGGTCCTTACCAACATTCCATATCGAATTCCGACCAGGGTAGAGAAATCTGATCTGATGGCTGTGCTGTAGGCTAATGTGGGGATGTTTGTTTAAAACGTACGTTTTGGTTGGCTAGTCTGTTTTATAACTGGGCATTTGCAGTTTTCAAAGTATTGGTGGCTGGCTGTCTGTATTCTATTTGGGCTTGCAACCTTATAAATTCTGTGAATGACCTTGCTTTATAGTACTGGGTCCCCAGTACTCTACTCACATTCCTTCACACAATGTGTGAGGCTGTATACCACTTTGGCTTTTCAGTCCTAACCCTGTAGGCCTCCAGGCTGTATACTATATGGGGGGTTGTAGGTACATAATACATACTTTGTGGTGGGTCGGCGGGCCCGGCGCAGGCTGGCTGTATACTACTAGGTGTTTTTGAATTGCTCATTCCGAGTGGAGGGAAACTGTGCTTTGTATACTCCTGGTGGGAAGGCTGTCTTTTATACTATTGTAGGCTAGCTGGCTTGCATTTAAAAATGTGGTTCTTGTGTCCTGCCTATATACTGGCGGGTTGGTTGTCTACTACATGGGTTTTGGCTTGCTTTAGAACACATGGGGGGCTGGTTGCTGCTTTCACTTACCAATGCAGTTTTCAACATTGGCTTTCACACAAATCAATTATGTTTACTAATTTTTGGTGGTAACATTTTGGGTGATCTCGTATGAGCTTATCTTGTGTCTATAGTGTTTTTTTTTTTAACCATATAGATAATGATTACAATCCGACCCTATATAAGCCCCAATTGCCCTTTTTTTTTAACATCAAAAACGGGAGTAATTGTATTGACTGGATTATGAGCATAGGGTCGGAAATGCATTGTTCACAGCCTACCATTATATAGGCATCTCCAGCACCCAGTAGTATATAGCCCTGCCCCATTTAGTAATACCCCAGCCAGCAGGCCCCCCGTTGTATACAGCCAGCCCACCCGTGGTATACGCCACCCACGCCTGCCCCCCAGTTGTATACAGCCTGCCCACCAGGGTATCCAGCCTGCCCACCAGTGGTATACAGCCTGCCCACCATTTGTATACAGCCAGCCCAGCCCAGCCTGCCCACCAGTGGTAATACCGCCAGCCCAGCCTTGCCCCCATTGTGTATACACCAGCCCAGCCGTTTGCCACCAGTGTATCTAGCCCGCCCAGCCTGCCCACCAGTGGTATCTATCCAGCCCAGCCCTGCCCACCATGTTATACTGCAGGCCAGCCTGCCCACCAGTGGTACAGGCAGCCCAGCCTGCCCAACCAGTGGTATAACAGGCAGCCCTGGCTTGCCACCCAGGGTATACAGGCTCCCTGGCTGCCCACCAGTGGTATACCGGCAGCCCTTGCTTCCCAGCATGGTATACAGGCAGCCCTGCGCCACCAAGTGGTCTACAGCACCCTGGCTCGGCCCCACCAGTGGGTAATACAGGCGCCCTGGCGCCCACCAGTGGTAGACAGTGCCGCCCTTGCGGCCTCCAGTGGTATCAACTGCAGCCCGGCTGCCCTCCGTGGTATACAGCAGCCCTGGCTGCCCCCAGTGGTATCCAGGCATCCCTGGCTGCCCGCCCAGTGGTATACGCAGGCAGCCCTGGCGGCCCCCGTGTATACAAGGCATGCCCTGGCTGCCCCCCGGTGGTATACATTCAGATCCCTTCTGCCCCCCAGTGGTATAGCAGTCAGCCCTGTGCTGCCCCCATGGCTATACAGGCATTGCCCTTTCTGCCCCCATTGGTATACAGTCAGCCCTTGCTGCCCCCCAGTGGTATACACGTCAGAGCCCCATACTCATCGTCTGTCGGCTCCCTGATGTGCACCAACTGTCACCCGATGTCCGCGCTGCCCCACTTCTTTCATTCTTCCTCGGCGGGTCCTTAAATGCTGCAGGGTGCAGCCAGTGGTGTAATCTCCAGCCGCAGCACATACATGACGTCCAGCTAAACGCACGCGTTCATAGTAAATGAGCCTGTGGTAGGAATAAAATATTGGATTCGCCTTCAGGCTTTTAAAGCAAGTAACGATTTTGTAGAGTAGCCCAGGAAGATAGAAGTGGTGCCTCATGGAATCGTGGAATGGGTTAACATTGGGGGGGGCTTTTTTTTGTTTTTGGTCAAAGACTTGTGTATAAGGCAACATGTTGGATTTTTCTGCACATTTATTTTGCAACTAAACTTAAACTCGACTTATATAAGAGTATTTTTTATTTCACATGTTATTTTTTTCATTTGCAATAACATATTTGTGTGGTTCTGAGTTTTTTTTCATTTTTTATAAGGGTTGTCTGAGAGTTCAGGGATTTCAAAAAAAAATGTGGCCGGAGGCGGGCTGGCTAAAAAAATAAAGCCTACTTAACTTCCGGTGCCACTCGCGGTATCCGCGCTGGTGTCAACTCTGTTCCGGCCCGCCAATGTAAACAAACATGGCCGTCGGAGCAAGCGCTGCTTGTTGCTCGTTCCGGCCCTGTCAAAGACCTTCTGGCCTCCATACACATTGCGTGTGGATAGGGACGGTAGGCGTGCTCCCCTCCACGCCCAGCCGAAGCGGAGTGGCAGCAGCTGCCATGGGCGGCCGTCGTTTGTTTAACATGGTGGCGTACTGGAGCGACAGCAGCACTGTATAATGGAGGGCACAGAAGGTAAGTAGGACTTTATTTTTTAGCACCCTCTCCTGGCCACTTTTTTTTTTTTTTATCCCTGAACTCTCGGACACCCCTTTAAAACTGTTGTTTTTTCACACCTTTATTATTTGGCCTCATACTGTATTCATTGGATTGACATTTATTTTACAAAAAATTTTGTGCTTTGTATATTAGCATATTTTTTAATTTTACACAACCGAATTTCAAATATAGAAATTAACACTTTACCAATACGCCCATCTTTCCTGATCGGTGAACGAGTCCCATTGTTTGTTCATTGCTGGCACACTTGATCCATGCTCTGCTTCGTTTTTCTTTATTAAAAATATGATGTTTATTTTTCAAATCCCAAATATTGGGTGTTCTTTCACCTTAATAGTGATTTTAAAATTAGTAACATTTATTTTTTGGTTAAAATACTTTTTTTGGTCTAAAATTGTTTTAAATTATCATATTTTTTGAACATCTACGTTTTCCACTCTGGTATACTAACAAATTTTTTTAAATGAATAAATTTTTGTACTCTTGATTTTTTGATTCATTTTTCTTTTTAATTTAATATTTTAAAAAACATTTGCTAATTTTTTTTTTTTTTTTTTTTAAAAAATCCCCTAGCGGCAATAAGACGTACCTGTACGTTTTTATTGCGTATGGGGTAAGTATGAAGAGGGTCCACGGGCTGACCCTCTTCATACACAACACCGGGTGCTTGCTTCACAATGAGCAATCACCCGTCGCTACACCACCCCGCTATCGGTGCTGTACCGTCCGGATGTTAACCCTTTCATCTTGGCTCTCCGATCGCCGCTCCCCGTACGTCATCGGGGGAGTCGCTGATCCGTGCCATTAACAGCCTCGGACACCCCAATTATCCGAGGTTTATCATGGTTTTAGGCCATCTATTACAATGTGTCGTCTGCACTTGTTTTTAAAACAAAAAATAAAGGAAATGTATGCAAAATCCCATATAGCCATACTGGTAGTAATGCAGTATAGATAGGATCATTCAGAAACCTAGGGTTAAAGTACCCTAGGGAGTCTGAAAAAGATAATAAAATAAATAAAAGTACAATAAAAAAAATTATAATAAAAAAAACCTAAAAATCAAATCACCCCCTCTTTTCCTAGAACTGACATATAAATATAAATAACACAGTAAAAAATCATAAACACATTAGGTATCGACGCATCCAAAAATGCCCGATCTATCAAATATAGAATGTTTTTTTTTACTGCGTTTAACCCTTAACGGAAAATAGGTGCCCAAAGTCGGAAATGGCATTTTTTGCCATTATTGAAAACTAAAAAATTTAAAAAGTGATCAAAAGGTCGTACAATCTAACAATAAAAGCATTGAAAAGTATCAAAAGTTCAAAAAATGACACCACGCCACAGCTCACATAACCAAAGTATGAAAATTATTAGCGACAGAAGTTGGTAAAATAAGAAAATATATTTTGATCAGGAGGTTTTTATTTTTGTAATATATGAAAACATCTATAAACCTATAAAATTTGGATCCATTATCGTCATGACCCATAAGAAATATAAGTGACATTTCATTTGTGAGGATCGCTCGTGAAAGACGGTAAAATCATCCAGCCCACAAGAAACGGCCAAATGCGTTTTTTCAAAACAACATTTCAATGCATTTGCAATTTTTTTCCCGCTTACGCCAGTATATGGCATGATACATTAATACTGCCATCTATGACGTGTCAATTGTTACGAGAAGAAAACAAGCATGACACGCTCTCTACATGTAACAATACTCACATTATGCCTCGATTATCCTAAATAAGATGGCATATAACGTTTTCAAAATGTCAAATCAATTGGATTTTTCTAAGTAGCTAAGAGTGGCCCCCTTCAATTTTACTTATGAAACGTTTTACTATTCACCAATATTTTGAGGCTGCCATTCAACATCAGCCAAATTTCGAGTAATAACGCTGTTGCGGAAATCTCAATCGTATACTCCTTTTTGTTAATGTGATGAGAGCTACTTTAGAAGCATGAAATTCTGTTCCGCCTAAGGCCGCCTTCCACACTAGCGTTGGCGTTTCACGTCAGGGTGCAAGCTTGAAAAACTGACGTTTTTTTTGGCTGCTGCGTTTTTGTTTCCATTTTGCCTTGTGAGTAATTAGCGTTTTTACGTTTTTCCCCGGCGTGTTGTTAGCGTTTTTGGCGCATTTTTCGAACGCGCGAGTCAATGGGGCTCGAGCATTTTTTCAAAGGGACCATGGTTTTGGGATTAACATGGTTATTTATTGAAAAACTAATGTCTCTGATAAGTTTGCAACATCTGCGATCATTCTTCACTGTTCCCCGTTATATTATCCCCGACAGTTGAGCAGATGTGAAGAATGAATAAAAACCGTGAACACAGGTATCATTTAAAGAGAAAACCCAGTGCAGACACGTTCAGAATAGATTACCGTGTTTCGGCACATCTTCTTACTTGTCGGGAGTATAGGCACGGAACAGTGCACCAAAATAGCATGTGAATGACAATATATATTTGTTGAAGAAACAAATTGGGCAGATGTTTAAATACATCTGCAATGTGTTCTTCACACATATATATTGTTCTTCACATGCGAGTTTTGTTCGCACCGCTCCGCGCGTTCCCCGACAAGTAAGCAGATGTGGGCCGAACCTCTGTAATCTATTCTGGCCCTGTTTTCTGCACGTGTTTTTCATCTTAAATGTCCTGTGTTCCCCTGTTTTTTTATTCTATTGCTTCACTGTTTTCATTGTGTGTTTTTTTAATTAAATGATCGTTCTCCGCAGCAGGTGAAATACTGTATTCCGGTCACCCTTATCAACCTTAACGTTTAAAACTCATTGCAAAACTGTTCTTGATTTCATCTCCATAGACTTGAATGGGGCGTGAAAAAACACGCTAATATGAAGAAACCATTGATACATGGGACAGAGTGCAATGCAAGTTCTGTGGCGTCAAATTCACGCGCAGAACTCGCGGCGTGACAAAAAAACGCCAGTGTGGAAGGGGCTTAAGCGTGGCAAGTGTTAAAATAATGGGATATTTACTCTTACTTACCTGGTCCTGTGCAATCTAGCGGTGCGTTCTCTGTGGAGGATTTTGGTCCGGCCGGATCCACTAAGGTAGTTCCTTTAACGCCACCAGGTGTCGCCGCTGCGCTGAAGTTCACATCGGAATGCTGAAGTTCACCATCCGTACCGCTGGTGAGTGAAGCGCGTGTCAACGGCCTTTTTGTTTTTTTTAAATATGCGGCACTTTTTTCCCAATGCTTTGTTTTGTGAGCGGCCATACCCCCCGATTCCCTTTCTGTATTCCGGCAATGTATTGACACAATCCGATTGTGTGTGCCAAAATCCCGGGTGCAGATTTACTTACGCATAACCCAGCGGGCTCTCCTCCTCACTTCCTATTAGCCGCCGTGGCACGGGTCTGCGCGCATGGTAAGAATCGCCAAAGTGGCGACTCCTGCAACCGCAAGCAGCTTCGGCTTTAAAGTTTAAAAGTGTTTTAAAAACCGCGATACAAACGTGTTAACCCACTATAACAAAAAAATAAATGAGTTGGTGCTTTTATTTCCTTCTTATACCTGACACTTCAGTGAGGTTTCCTTAAATTTAAATATTTTATTACATTAACGTATGTGAATATTTTTTTTCAATGCTTTAAAAAAAAAAAAAAAAAATACATTTAACAACTTACCTGATGATATTTGTTTTCTTGTGTAACAGTGAAAAGCAAGACACACCAGTGTGTTGTAACACACGTTTTACAGACAACGATCCCTCATTTCAAAGTTGCATTTTATTTAATTTTAAATTCAAAGTATACTTTTAATTGTTATCACTCTAAATTCAATTCACTAAATTCAACAAATTATTACATGAGCTTGAATGGAATGTAAACGGTTAGATTCATCGGGCCTTCTAACTTTTTCTTCTTGTAACTGTGGCATTTTAGGTATACCATTATTTAGAGCAGTTTTTTTTCCAAAACTATGTTTGAATTTGCAACTTACTATAAAAAGGTAAAAAATCTCGTTCTAATTGTTCATTACGGTATGAACAAACAGGCTACACCAATCCACTATATGTGTTAGACATTAGCCCAATACAATGAGTAACACTACTGCCATACACTGTGCCACTGTACCGCCATACATAGAGGGACACTACCTACACCAGACACCGAGAACCTAACCGCCACCGAGTGGAGGCACTACCGCCACACATGAGGTAACACTACCGGCCACACAGTGGATGGCCCTGCCGCCGACCATTGAGGGCACTACCGCCCACACAGTTTAGGGACACTACCACCGCCACCCGTTGATGACACTACCTCCAAAACCTCCACACTGAGTAACACTACGCACATCACCTGATGGACACTACCCGCCCATACCGCACGTGAGGCACTAACCCGCCCACAGTTGATGGACACTACCCACTCCACACAAGTGAGTTGACACTACCCACCAGCCACACAGTGTAGTGGACCTACTCGCCACACAGTGAGGGACCACTACCCGCCACAACCGTGAGGGACACTACCCAACACCCCCACACAGTGGGGACACTACCGCCACACAGTGAGGGAACATACACCACCAAACTCCACACAGTGAGGACAACTACCTACCTACACATGATGGGAACACTACCACCCGGCCACACCGTGAGGGACACTACCGCCCCACACGTGTGAGGGACACTACCGCCACATCAGTGAGGGACAACTACCCATCACGTGACGGGATACCACTACCACCCCCCCTAACAGTGAGGGACACTACCCCCTACAGTGAGGGACACTTACCGAATATGAGGAACACTACCCCCCATCCAGTGGGGACACTACCCGATACATGGAGGACAACTCCCGGAATACAGTGAAGGGACACTCCCCGTAATACAGTGAGAACACACCGCCATACCAGTGAGGAACACTACCAGCACATACAGTGAGGAAACACTACCGCCATACGTGAGTAACATGCCAGAGACACTACCGCCATACATTAGAAAACTACCAACCGTCCATCCAGTGAGGAACACTACCCCCATACATTGAGGAACACTAACCATACGTAGGACACTACCCCACCCCCCTACATGAGAACACTACCCCCCCATACAGTGAGGACACTACCCCCCCATACAGTGAGTGGAACACTACCACCAAAGAACCCCCCACCCCCCCATACATTGAGGAACACTACCTACCCCATACAGTGAGTACACCCTACCCCCACCCCCCCAATACATGAGGAACACTAACCCTACCCCATACAGTGAGGAACACTACCCCCCCATACGTGAGGAACCTACCACGCCATACAGTGAGGAACACTACGCTCACAATACAGTGAGGACACCTACCCCCATACAGTGAGGACACTACTCCACGTGAGGGACACCTACCGCATACGTGAGGGCACACTACCCCCCCCATACAGGGAGGACACTACCCCCATAAAGGTGGGGACACTACCCCCTCAGGAGGGACCTACCCCCTACAGTGATGCACACTAACCACCCCATACAGTGGAGGAAACACTACCCCCATACATGAGGACACTACCCCCAACAGGAGGCACTAACCCCCACACAGTGAGGGACACTACCCCCACACGTGAGGGACACACTACCCCCACTCAAGCAAATGGGGACCTCACCCCCACCAGTGAGGGACACTACCCCCACACAGTGAGGACACTACCACCCCACACGTGGACCACTACCCCCCACCACAATGTGAGGGACACTCCCCCACACAGTGAGGGACACTACCCCCATACGTAGGGACACTACCCCAATCAGTGAGGGACCACTTCGGATACAGTGAGGAACACTACATACCCCCATCCAGTGGAGTGACACTACCACCGCCATACAGTGAGGGACACTCACCCGAATCCAGTGATGCACTCCGGAATACATTGAGAAACACTTCCGATACATGAGGAACACAACCTGCATGCATAAGAACAATTCCCCATAAAAGAGGTGCCTCACCCCACCATACATAGTAGTTACTGGTTTGCATTGTCCCATTTTTTCATCATGAATCTCTTCACCATTTCAACAAACTTTGAAACTTGAGGTCATTGTAGTAACCTTGTATAAAAACTATGAATTAAAGCAATGTATATTATTCACATGAATGCAACATTGCATAAATGTAACTGCCTGACTGGTAAAATCAATTGTTTACAATCCATTCAACAGAACTAGTCACCCTTAGTTGAAAGATTACTTCTCAGACTCTGCAATAATACACTACCAATGAATGGCTTATTTGCCCCATTTACAAAGGTGATTATTGCAGGTGGCTACGCAACAATTGTTATGCTTTTCAAGGGGTATTTTCATTTCTGCACAATAATTTTTATTTTTTGTATGAGCAAAAGTTTTTTCGATATAACAAATACTTCAGTTCAATTCATACAGGTTTTCTATAGCATTGGTTTGCTGACATTCTATAAATCTGTTATTTGCATTGATCAAAATATGTCCATTTCACACAGGTGACGTAATAGTAGTCAATG
This sequence comes from Engystomops pustulosus, assembly GCA_019512145.1. Lineage (NCBI taxonomy): Eukaryota > Metazoa > Chordata > Amphibia > Anura > Leptodactylidae > Engystomops > Engystomops pustulosus. Next base: position 64,042 of record WNYA01001560.1, read on the forward strand.
CCGGGTGCGGTGCATAAAGAGGGTTCACGGGCTGAGCCGTCTCCATAGCCGGTAAGGCCCTTCCACACTAGTCGTTTTTCACGCGCATTTTCTGCGTGTGCTTTTGACGCGCAGAACTTGCATTGCACCTCTGTCCATTGTTTCCATGGGCCTTTCCTCATTTGCATTGTTTTTTCACGCGTAAGCCTGCTTTTGTTTCGCCACCCCTTCAATCTATGGAGACGCATCAAAAACGCATTGCACTCGCAAGCAATGTGAGTGCAACGCGTTTTTAAACGGATGGGTTGCTAGGTACATGAATAATTCCCCTGCTTGAGATTGAGTCATTTAATTTAAAAAAACACAGTGAAGAACAGTGAAGAATAGAATAAAAACATTGAAACACAGGGTCATTTAAGTGAAAAACACAGTGAGAACAATTACAGATGTTCGCACTCTGCTTACTAGTCGGGAGATACGCGCGAACGTGTGAAAAAATTGTTTGAAAACAATATATTGTGTGAAGAACACATTGCAGGTGTTTCATACATCCTGCAATGTGTTCTCACTACTATTTTGCTCACACTGTCCGCCCGTATCTCCCGACAAGTAAGGCATGTGCCCGAACATCTAATCTGTTCTTCACTCTGTTTTTCACTTAATGATCACTGTTTTTATTCTATTCTTCACTGTTCTTCACTCTTCTAACTTGTCGGGAGATAATATACACGCGAGCATGAAGAATAGATCGCAATGTTTGATACATCTGCTAACTTTCAGCAGACATTCTTTTTCAATTAAATAAAACATTTTGATCCCCGAACCATGGTCCCTTTGAAAATGCTTGAGTCTCCCATTGACGCCTGAAAAAGGCACCGAAAACGCAAAAAAACGCGAACAACACGCGCATAACACGCGCATGAAAAAGGCATTGAGTCCAAGGAAAAATGGAACAAAAACGCAGCCAAAAACGTCAGTTTTTCAAGCATTGCACCCTGAGGTGAAATGCAACGCTAGTGTGGAAGGGGCCTAAGGCCCCTTTCACACTTGTGTTTTTCACGCGTGTTTTCTGCGCATGCTTTTGACGCGCAGAACTTGCATTGCACTCTGACCCATTGTAACCAATGGGTCTTTTCAGACTTGCATTTTTTTCCACGCACACACGCGCGTTTTTTTTTAAATGCGCGTTTAAATCTCGACATGCTCTACTTTTGCAAGTCACGCGCGTGAAAAACGCACCATACAAGTCTATGGAAATGCATCAAAAACGCATCACACTCTGAGACACTTGCAAGTGCAAAGCGTTTTTCACGCATCAATTGCCATAGAAAAGATAGAGCTCAGTCCTGAGTCCATTTCACGCGCATTTTCTGCGCGTGAGAAACGCATTGAGATTGCATTGAAAACGCGCGTGAAAAACTGAGACACTGAACAAACTGACTGAAAACTGATCGCACTCTGATGCAAAATGTGCGTTTTTCACTGACCAAACCCTGATCGCACCCTGATCAGACTCTGACGTGATCTGCAACGCAAGTGTGGAAGGGGCCGAAGTCTTTTCATAGTGCAGCAAATGCTTACCGGTAACACCCGCGATCGGTGCTAGCACCGATCGTGGGTGCTTTCTTGATGATCGCCGCTGGCAAATAGCCACTAGGTGCCGCAATTTTTTCTGAGGATCAACGCTCCCCGAAGCTACTTTGAGTTAACCCATTCATTACAATGTGCTATCAGCACATTGTAATGTATGAGTAGTAAAATACACATATACTGCCATACTGTAGTACGGCACTATAGGATATGATTGTACAGACACCCAAGGGTTAAAGTACTCTAGGGACATTGAAAAATAGTAAAACTAAAATTGAAAAAACAGGTTATTTAAAAAGAACTTTAATTTAAAAAAAGCCAAAAATTTAAAACACCCTCTTAACCTTACCCTAGAACTGATAAATGTAAAGAAGCAGTAAAAATCGTAAACACTTTTGGTATCGCCGCATCCAAAAATGGCTGATCGAACAAAATATTTTAATGGTTTTAAAATGCGTTTTACCCCGTTACGGAAAATTACGGTATGTCCAAAGTCGAAAATGGCATTTTTTGCCATTAAAAAAAAACAAAAACAATAAAAGCTGATCAAAAGGTTCTACAGTCCATAAAATGTTACCATTTTAAATGTCATCAAAAACCGGAAAAAAATGCACCACCCACAGCTCTGTACACCAAAGTATGAAAAAGTAAAAATATATATTTTTTAAAGGTGGGGTTGAAAAATGAAAAAATGAAAAAGGGCTGCAGCAGAAAGGGGGTAAACATTCAATATTCATATAGAATGAATGCAATTACAGATGTTGAAAACCATGAGGAATTGATTTGACGTATGTTTTGGAAAATTGAATATAAATATACACAATAACATGCAATAGCTAACATTCTATACAGTGTCTATAATCTTTTACTTATATTTTTACATGGTTTTTTTGACCAAATATATTTAACATTGTTTATTAAAAGTGTATTTTTTGTTTATTAAAATGTATGATTGATTTTTCGGACATGATTTTATATGTTTACATTTTCCATGCTTTTATGTGAGTTTCTTTAAAAAAAAAATAAAAAAAAAAGAGCCAAACAATTTAAATTTTATAAACATAGAAAATTTATTTAAAATACAATGACATTGAGATAAAAAAAAAAATACATTATACAATGAATTATTGAATTAAATAAAAATAATAATTAAACACCACAGAATAACAACATTACAAAAGACCAAAAAAATGCAAAGATTTACATATAGTAACATTTTAAAAAATAACATTACATAAATACAGGATAAATGCATATACTTTACAGTTACTTACCAGTGAGATAAGACGCGAGCCATCATAATTGAGGCGGTGATATGCCGACATGTTGCTTTCACTGTGCGACGAATCTCCTGGGCAGGACCGTGGACCGCGCATGCGCTGTGCAAGGCGGGAAACTTCGAGCTGAAGGGATTCCTCACAGGATCATCCTCAGACGCACTACAATCGGACATCGATAACGCATGGCATAGCGCCGATGAAAACGCACTAGGACAATCAAGGTATACAAACGCCGAACGATAGCGCATTAAAGTTACCAAAACGTCACATGTGGCAGAGAAAAGAGAAAACACAGTAATCGTAATAGAGTATCTTGCAGAGCTGAAACGTCACAGGACGAAAACGCTCTACATAGACGCGCCAAAAACGCCATGTGTGTCTTTATTATTTTCAATTAAATAAAACATTTTATCCCCGAACCATGGTCCCTTTGAAAATGCTTGAGTCTCCCATTGACTTAAAAAACGCGCGTGAAAAAGGCACCGAAAACGCAATAAAAACGCGAAAAACACGCGCATGAAAAAGGCATTGAGTCCAAGGAAAAATGGAACAAAAACGCAGCCAAAAACGTCAGTTTTTCAAGCATTGCACCCTGAGGTGAAATGCAACGCTAGTGTGGAAGGGGCCTAAGGCCCCTTTCACACTTGTGTTTTTCACGCGTGTTTTCTGCGCATGCTTTTGACGCGCAGAACTTGCATTGCACTCTGACCCATTGTAACCAATGGGTCTTTTCAGACTTGCATTTTTTTCCACGCACACACGCGCGTTTTTTTTTAAATGCGCGTTTAAATCTCGACATGCTCTACTTTTGCAAGTCACGCGCGTGAAAAACGCACCATACAAGTCTATGGAAATGCATCAAAAACGCATCACACTCTGAGACACTTGCAAGTGCAAAGCGTTTTTCACGCATCAATTGCCATAGAAAAGATAGAGCTCAGTCCTGAGTCCATTTCACGCGCATTTTCTGCGCGTGAGAAACGCATTGA